>MU189149.1:0-42503 GCA_016904865.1 Pissodes strobi | reverse complement strand
AGAGATATTTCCTTTGGTAATTTGTTAGAGTATATATTTTTAAAATTACGTTACTTTCTAAGTGCGTTCTCGGCTATATGGCGAAAAATTGATATCGAAACCTCATTTGAATGCATAGAAAGTGGTGTGAAGACCATGTTCATGGGGGCGTAATTCCCTTGAATTTGTCTAGGTGGTTGGTATGGCTCTCTCTAGGGATACTGGATTGACTTGAATTTCTCTAGGTGGGGTGGTATGGCTCTCTCTTAGGAATATATGCTCAGCTTCATCTAGGGCTTAGTACATCTCTAAGGACTGGTCTTCTAAAATAGCGCCCCTACATGCTCCTCAATTTCCAGACCTCTTCTCGCTCGTCCTATTCAAGAAAATTTTATCCATATCTCCCATATAATTAGAAGCACTATTAAATTTAAAAAACCTTCATCTACTTAACAGACCGTACACCGAGACATCAAATCAGTAATCATCATTATCATGAACAAAACTTCGTTTACATTCTTCATCATCTTAAAAACTACAATTTAATAAAACTCTTGAAATCAAAAACACATAAAAGCTCTTCATATTCGTCTAAAGTCTTTCGATGTCATGAATTATTTGATCAAGATCCCAAAAACCACCCATCAAAAAGTTTCAAGGAGAAATTCTTTTACTGTTTAGCTTAGCACTTCAATTTTTTATTAGCTCTCTTATCAAGTTCAACAATCATCTGAATTTTTCAATATAATGTAACTTGCATCACTACAAATGAAGGTTCTTCAAAATCTGATTATTAAGTACAGTTCTTCCTTCATTTGTATTCAAGAAACAAATTTTAAATTTAACTTTCATCATCCTCCGGCTGAGACGTAATTTACGTTCAAAATGTCATTGGGTGTGAAACAATATCAGAAACCACTGATTCTTCTTATTCATTTTCCTGCGAAAAGCTAGATAATCTCATTTCCCAACTTATTTTTCCCATTCGTATCCTATAGAGGACCTCAACTCTCACAATCTATTGTCTTCGAAAACCCATAGAACTCAAAGTCAAAAAAGGCTTTATTATAAAAAGATAAAAATCTCATTAAAGCTAACCATAATTTTTTTTTAGATAGGTACAAAAAAATTTGATAAGGATCAAATAAGTAAATTATACAAATACAGTACTAAGTACCAAGTACAAGGAACATAAAAAATAGAAAATAGGTATAAATAGTCCAACAACGGACACCTTGTTAATAAAATTTACATATATAAATAAAAATGAAAGATGAAATACACATAAACAACACGCGCCCGTTTTGCAGAGAATCATCAAGGAATTCGGCAACATCATAGTAAGCCTTTCTCAAAAGTAATTCCTTTACCCTCCCTCTAAACACTCTGTAAGAATTAAAGGATCTAATATTTAGGGGAAGATGATTAAAGGCTTTTTTAGCAAAGTAGACAAAGGACTTCATAACCAGAGCACTTCGGGGAAACAATAAAGGAATAACATTCACTTGGCTAGTGTGATATGGTCGGACAGGATCCAAAGAGTTGAAATGCTTCTTGTATACTAGACAAACACTCTCTAGCAAATACAAACATGGAACAGTCAAGATCTTTTCTGAAATAAAAATAGGTTTACAAGAATGCCGAAATGACATATTAAACATAAACCTAAGAGCTCGTTTCTGCAAGATAAAAATTGAAGAGAAGCCGGCAGCACTGCAACATCCCCAGAAAGCTATACCATAAGTAACGCGTGACTCTATTAGAGAAAAATAAGCCTATCTCGAGACAGGTGGCTCCAGGTGGTGAGAAAGCACTCTCAAGGCATAGCAACCAGAGGATAGCCCAACTGAAAGAGCCTTGATGTGCTCCTCAAACTTCAAACTCTTATCCAGTGTCATCCCCAAGAATTTGGCACCAGCAGCAGGAAGTATTTGGTCACCGCCCAATGAAATATTAGCCAGAGAACACCTGAAGCTCAACATGTTAGTCTTTGGTGTGTTAAATGATAAATTGTTGCTATTACACCAGGTTCTTATGCGAACTAAATCAGCATTGGTCATTTTCTCCAAAACCCCAACATCACTCGCACGCCAAACAATAGAAGTGTCATCCGCAAAGAGCCTAACAATTCCCTTGATTAGAATGGAGGCAAGATCATTGATATAGATTAAAAAGAGGATAAGGCCAAGAACGGAGCCCTGGGGCACTCCACAATTTATTGGCATTGAGTTAGAGAGCCTGCCTTGATATTACACTGACTGCCTACGGCCATGCAAGTAGGACTTAAACCAATTGAGAGTTATACCCCTAAATCCATAAACCTCCAGCTTCTGGAGCAACAGATGATGATCGACACAGTCGAATGCCTTCGACAAGTCGCAAAATACTGCTGCTGAAAGTATATTCTCATTTGTACTTAAATAAATGTCTTCAAGAAGAGAGAAAATAGCATCCGAAGTTGATTTTCCACTCTGGAAGCCAAATTGATAACTGGATAGGATTTTATTTGCAGTGAGAAATGAAAGCATTCTTTTTTTAACGAGTCTTTCTATTAACTTACCAAGAGAAGGACGAAAGTTTTCTGGAGAATTAGAGTCACCTCCCTTGTACAGAGGTACAACCATAGCCTGTTTAAGAATACCGGGAAACTCCCCCCTCTCAAAAGAGTTATTTATGACTACCGCAAGTGCTTGCAGCCCAGCATCATTGAGATGAAGTAAGATCTTAACAGAAATATCATCAAAGCCAGAAGAATTCTTACTTTTGAAAAGCCTAAGAGCGTCCGCAACCTCAGAGACACTTACTGGTGCCAAAAAGAAAGAATTTGAGACCCTCTTGCCCGATAGGTATTCCAGGGGATTTATACCAGGATCGAGCTGAGAAGATAATACGTCAGCAATCGAACAATAAAAATTATTGAAATCGTCAGGAGACAAATGAGAAGAAGAGACTTGCGAACGACCATTCTTTCCCCTAATCTCATTGATAATCGACCACGCCTCTTTCTGTGTGTTGTTCGAACTTGCAATTCTTTTGCTGAAATAAACGTTTTTCGCACATTTAATAACCTTTCTGTAAATATTCCGGTATCTAGACAAAAATAAGTTGAAGGAAGTACTGTAACCAAAAAACTTTTTTAGATAGTTGAGGCATCTCAAATTCCTGGCAGAGGTCCTAATCCCCCTGGTCAACCAACCTTTTTTTAACTTCCTAATCCCCCTGGTCAACCAACCTTTTTTTAACTTTATTCTTAATATTTACAATGGGGAAGGCCGAGTTAAAGGTATTAATCAGGGCATTGTAGAAGGAATTAAATGCATCTGTAGAATCTGGAGCTACCCAAACAGTCACCTCACAAAGATTGCGGAATTTAATGAAGTTCCCACTGCAAAACAACCGACCGCGACGTTTAATAGATCGCTGAGAATCAAAGGACAATTTAAACCCTGCCACGACAGCCTCATGGTCCGAAATTGAAGCATTCAGTACCTTGCAATAAAGGTTTTCAATATTAGAGCACACATAATCCAAGGTAGAAGAGCGTGTACTAGTTACTCTGGTTGGCTCCATAACATGCATCTTCAAATTAAAACTCAATAAAATGTTTTTAATTGAAATACTGGCATTGGAAGTGTAGTCAAAGTTAAAGTCACCGGTTAAAATGAAGGAAGCAAGGGGAGGAAGCTGACTCAGAAGTGCCTCCAAGAAGAAACTCTGCCAAACACGACGCAGGGGAGCGATAGACTCAAATACATATATCCTTAATCTACTGCAATCTGCTAAAGAAAATTCAAACACTTTTTCAATAATTAAATGGTCAAATACATTCACATTAATAAAATTATATCTGATCTCTGCCTCCCCGCTCACTAACAGCACTGTGCCACCATGGACAAAACTAGTTCTGCAAAATTTAGAAATAACAATGTAGTTTGGTAAATAAACCGTTTCATCAATTTCAAGCCAATGCCCAGTAATGCAAACTAAGTCAGAAAAATTCAACTCTTCTAAAATAATATATAGATCGTCACATTTATTACGGAGAGACTGCGCATTTAGGAGGAAGATAGAAAACAGATCAGAAGGAACTCCTACTGTAAAAAAGCACATTCGTCACTAACAGAGTTCTTCGCAGCAGAATCAACATCCGAAGCAAATTTAGGATATTTGTTTACAACGTGTGAATGCAACAACTTAGCCAGGTCAGAGCCAAAATTGCGTGCATAATTGCATTCAAATATTTTGTAAAGATCTACATTGTTGTAATGAAAAGCTTTAAAAAGTGACAAATTGCTATTATATAAAAGATTAAAATTAAAATCAAAGCCCATGTAAGGGCTAGTCATAACTAAATGGTTAGTGTGTTTACAGGGAATAATAAAATTATTTAAGACATATGGTGGAGGACAAACTCCGTTCAACCACAGAATAACAAAATCTCTACAAGTAAAGTCTTGCGCCAGTGATGAAGCTGTCCTGGTAAGCTCCAAACTTGTACACCCAGGCTTAAGGAAGCATTGGACGTTGAAGACATCGCCAAATTGTGCGTAAATGTGCTCTTTGTAACTATCCCGAGATCTCCCTAGTCATGTTGAATTTTTCCTGTATTGACCTTTTATGGATATACTAACATAAAACACGTCTTCTATATAGATTGTGTCCATTAACAGTGGCAGAGTCACACATTTTCATAGGAAATGTGAAGGGTACATATGATGAAAACCCTGTTCTTCATTTTGAAACTTTTTGTCGTTCAAAATTACAAGAAACAAAGCCACATTTTTTTCAGAATATGTAATTTTTCTGGACTTAAAAGAGAGGACATAATCAAAGAAATTGTTTTGCTATCGTTTTTCGGGATCTGTTACATGCTTGCAAGTTCGTAAATTACACCCATACCTAATGGGCTTCCTTCCCTTCAATAAATTGTCTGCACCAGCTATGATGTCCGTAGTACGACACCATGGCTCCATCAACAGGATGATTTTCACGCATTCTTCTTTAGCTCTACAACCCTTGGTGGATCTTGGCTGACTGCACGATGATTCTCCATCCTTCTCTGTCTTGCATCAATTCATAATCGTAGTCTATTCCCATCGCTCTCAGATCTGCAACGATGTTATCTCTCCATCTCATACGTGGTCACCCCAGAGATCTTCGCCCTTCTGGATTCTGTTTTCAAACCATCTTGATGAATCGAGAGTCTGGTTGTCGGTGTACATGACCAGCCCATCTTGGCCGTCCGGCCTTAATTTATTTTACAATGTCTGGATCCTCATAGAGGTCAGCCAGTTCGTTGTTTGTTCTTGGTCGGGACTACTTTGTTCTTGAATCTCTGCATGGCCCAAACATTTTACGCTGAACCTTTGGTTCAAACACTTCAGTTTACGCTCATTTTCCTTTGTAATTGTCCATGTCTCACTCCCGTACATAATGACTGTTTTATATACTTTGATTTTTGATCTTCGGGATAGGTTTTTGCTGGTAAGAACTTCTTTTAGAGCGTACATGCAGCCACTGCCGCACTGGATTCTTACTTTGATTTCTTCGGACACACTGTTTTCCTCGCTGATTGCGGCCCCAAGGTACTTAAAATTTGTAACTCTCTCGAAATTGTATTCTCCTATTGTAACGTTTTGCCCTATCCTATCTCTTCTCGTTCTTTTACTAACATACATATATTTCGTTTTGTCCTCGTAAATTTGAAGACCCATTATTTCCGCCTGTCTTTCAACTTTAATAATTAGTTCCTTCACCATTATCACGTTGTTTTCAACCACGTCAATGTCGTCGGCAAAAGCCAGTAGGATTCTTGAGCCATCAATGCCAAATACCGCCATCATTATTTCCGCCGCTCTTATGGCTTTTTCTTTTCCAAAGCAACATTGAGGAGTATAGGGGAGAGTGAATCACCTTGCTTCAAGCCACTAGACACCTCAAATGAGTCTTAGATTGATTAGCTTTTTGGGGATTCCTATTTCTACCATTGCGTTCCGCAGCTTAGTTCTTAGAATACTATCGTACGCTTGTCTGAAATCGATAAACAGTTGATGAATTTCTCTGTTAAATTCCCAGCATTTCTATAACATTTGTCTGCTATGATGTCCGTAGTACGACACCATGGCTTCATCAACACTATGATTTTACGTATTGGCGCATATTTTTGAAATGCCTTATTCATTTTATGAAACAAAGATCTAAATTTGTCGGACGCATTCAGATTACAACAGTGCAAATTGCTAAAAATATATTCAAAGTGATTCCTGGACAAAGCATTGGACACCAGTTCGTTATAACTATTATGGGAATTCTCCCGGAGCAATCTACCACGAGGTAGAGGCATTTTTCATTTCTTCCTTTGTTATGTTACCAGTCTTATTAGCATATAAGTTGGATACTCCGAAGCAATGAAATTTTCGCCTAACAGATTAGAATTTTGAACATTTTGTAAAGAGGGAAAGTATATTTCTATCGTTGGTAAATCAGGATGAGACGATGTAAATTTTTTCTTGATGCTTTGTCTTTCGATTATTCGACTTCTTATTAATATTATAATCTTCATCCGACTCACCATTATCCATTTCCTTACGGGTCTTGACTTGATTACGAGTATTTTGACAGGATTCAAGAAGTTCAGCTTCGGCTTGAAGTTGTGACACTAAAGGATTACACATGTTTATGGTGTCCTCATCTGTAACTGGTTCACAATAATTAAGAGAAGGAATAATTGCCATAGATATTTCGGATTGCTCATCATTAGTCGTGTGATATTCCAATGATTGTAAAAGTTCATGCAAAGTCATATCTCTGAAGAAGAGTTACTTATATGTATACTGTCCTTCTAAAGGAGCACTAAACTTGCAAATTTAAGGTTATTAGATGGAATTCCAAAATACATCATGCATTGACATTTTACCATTAAGTCAATATTCAACATATGATAGTGAAATTTGCTTACCTGACCAATTTGAGATCAATCGGCAGACTTTTCGTGAATCAAAAACTTGTTGTCTTTCAACCTCTCAATGCCTGTTATCAATCCGCTGTAGATCAAATATTATTATGTTGAACATAACTACTGCCACCTTTCTGCTCAAATTACACGATAGAAAATGTTTTAAATTCAAATTCAAAAAGTGCTTTATTAGTCTAAAATTATAAATTTTCTTGACAAAGCGTAGGTAAATAAAAGTAGGTAACATCAACATTCATGGTGCGGCTCCACCTCCAACCATGGCATGGCGGCGATCCAGAGACATAAGTATTCCGGCAATTCCAGGAACACAAACATCCCGGTACCCCAGAAATACCCGGCAAGTCGCCGAATCGCACCAAAATTAAGTAAACTTAAACTATGCTAAACTACCCAGAACAATCAAATACAGACAAAGAGACAAACAATGAAATACAACATGACATGGTACAATCATTATAATAGATCAAAAAGTTTAAAACTCGGTTTATAAGGTAAGCCAGTAAAAGTAAAGGTCAATAAAATAAAATAGTCTATAAAATAAAATAGTCAATAAAACAAAAAAGTCAAAAAACAAAAAAAAAAAACAAAAAACAAAAATTAAACCTAAAAAATAATTAACTCACAAATTTGTCAAGCCTAGACTCATTATAATAATTAGTGTCAGAATTGTCTATACAATTATACAACTGGCAATACATATCTACATGTCAAAGCGTGTCCTGGTAGAATTCAGCCAAAGTGTAATATGCCTTACTTAGTAAGCAACGAAAGGTCTCAATGGAATGCACTGTCTTTAAATTGGTTGGTAAATGATTAAACATTTTTCGACCCTCATAAATTAGTGATTTTTTTACTAAAGTAGATTTGGAAATTGGTAAAGGTAAAAGGTGAGCCTGACGCGTCTCAATTTGAGGACTAGGTCCCTGGAGTGCATTGTGGTTTTTAAAGATAAGGGTTGTCGTCTCTAATATGAAAAGGGAAGGAGTTAAAATCCGTTGCGTCACAAAATGTGGTCTACAAGAATCCCTATGAGTAATGTTAGCAATAAAGCGAACAGCTTTTTTTGGAGAACAAAAAGCGCATAAAGTAGGCCTTGATTTGCACACCAGAATGATATACCATACCTAAGGTGAGACTCAATCAAAGAGAAGTAAACTGTCCGTGCTAGTTGGGGACCTAATTCTTCCCTTACCACTCGCACAGCAAAACATCCTGGTGACAGTCCTCTTCCTAACATCAACACATGATCTTCAAAACGTAATTCCCGGTCGATTAGAATACGTAGAAACTTGGATACTAGAGTTTCTGGCAATGGATCGCCATCCAAGAGTAGCCCAGTAACATCACATTTAAACCCAACTATGTGGGTTTTAATGAGGTTTAAACAAAGACGGTTACAGGCAAACCAGTCCTTAATGATCTTGAGATCATTTGCTATAGTTTGATGTAGCTCCCCAATTCCTCTATTTTTCCACAGGATCGATGTGTCGTCGGCAAAGAGGGTGAATTCTTCAGAAACATTAAGTTCAACGATGTCATTAATATAAAGTAAAAATAAAATTGGCCCCAGAACGGAGCCCTGAGGAACTCCACAATTGATGTCCAGAACAGAGGAATTTTACCCGAGTGCACAACAGATTGGCATCGACCCTCAAGGTAAGACTTAAACCAGGTGTGTGCAACTCCCCGAAACCCATACCTCTCAAGCTTCAACAGCAGAATTCTGTGATCTACACAATCAAAGGCCTTGGACAGATCACAGAAAACTGCTGCCGAGACACTACCTTGATTCACACCAAAATAAACACCCTCAAGAAAACTGTAAATTGCATCCTGGGTGCTCTTAGATGTCTGAAATCCAAATTGCCTGACAGTTAATACCTTAAATGATTGAAGATAATTACAAATCCTTTTCTTTACAAGTTTTTCTATGACATTGGATAAGGTAGGAAGTAAGGAAATTGGGCGATAATTTGAAGGATCATCAGTTTCACCACCCTTGAATAAGGGAACCACCAAAGAAGACTTTAAACAAGCAGGAAATGCACCTTCAACCCAAGAATTATTGATAGCAACGGATAGCGCTTCTAGAGCTTTATCAAGCAGCCGCACAAGCACTTTCGGAGAGATTTTGTCTTCACCACTAGACTTTTTGTCCCTTATTTCAGATATAGTTGTCCTAATTTCATGCATGTTTGTATCATAAAAAGCAAATGTACCAGTGGTGTTATCAACAGTCTTAAGAAAAGACAAAGGGTCTAAAGGGGATGCCAGGTTATGGGTTAAATTATTCGCTACATTGCCATAAAATGTATTCAAGTGATCCGGATTAATATCTGGACTGAGTTCTTGGGAAAATCATTAATTATGGACCAACTTTCTTTTTGCTTATTCTTAGCCTCAAAAAGCCTCGTATTATAGTACATATTTTTTGCAGATTTAATGAGCTTCCTATAAACACTACGATAAGCATTGCAATAGTTAAGAAAACTTTGATCATTACTGAATTTTTTTAAGTAGTTTAAGGAGCGTAAATTATTCCCTGATGTTCTTAAACCTTTAGTAAGCCAAAGCTTAGGCTTCTTGTTTTTTTTTCTTAACTAGTTGTATGGGAAATGTCAAATTAAATACATCGCATAACATATTGTAAAATTAGCAATAGGATCAAAACTGAAAATTATATTTTGCCAATCTACTCTATCACATAAGGAATAAAACTTATTAAAATTACGAGAACTGAATTTTCTACCAGGACTACGTCTGGATTGTTGTTTTGTCATTTTTGGGATTTTTATAGTGCAACTCACCGCCTCATGATCAGAGATGCCTACATTTAAAATTGAGCAGGATACTTCCTCATGATTTGAACAAAAATAATCAATTAAAGTTGAACGATTATCTGTGATCCGAGTTGGTTTATTAACATGCATATTCAATCCATATGTCACAAGCATATTTGCAAGCAGATTAGTAGTTACATTAAAATTAATATTAAAGTCACCGGCTAAGATAATTTTTGAAGAAGATGGAATAGTGGATAGAATCAAATCCAGGCGGTCAAAAAACTCTTTTATTACTCCTGAAGGAGAATGATACAAACAAATAATATATCCTAAGCCGCTTGCAAAAGCATATTGCGAATTCAAATGTCTTCTCTTCTATTAGATGATTATACTTATCAATTCATATAAGAGAGCCGCGAAGGTGCGAAGATTTTCTTAAGAGTATAAGTGTCCCACCATGCAAAAATTTTCTCTACACATTATACTTATTAACTCATTCTCAGCTATACAAAAACATTCACCTGGTGAAATTATTGAACAATCTTCGATTGTTAAGTTTAGTTTACTAGAAGCCCCCTGAGGAGGAGGCCTGGCTATAAAAAATTCGTACTAGTACTTTTATTTATAAGATCATCATTTATAGAAGTATCATCAATTACTATACAACTTTCCTCTTTACTATCATTTTCTTTTTGTGACATATTTGAATCTGGTGAATGATTATCAGAAGATGTGTTAATATGATGAGATACTTCAGGAACTGAAGTTGTTATAATAAATGTCAGGTTTTTCTGCTTAAAAATATTATTTGATGCTACTAAATTTAGGATAATGTTGCTAAGTCTTCTGAGATTTTGGAAACATATTACATTCAACAAAATGAACAATATTTTCAGACTTAGAATTAAAACTATCTATCATATACCTAAGCCTGGAGTTATATTTTACGCAGTGTTCTTTTAGAAGGACCAGGACCGGATGCAGGAGTGTCGGGGCTCGAGGCAATCAAGAAAGTGGAGGCCCTGTCAATCAATAAATATATTTAGATGATTTTTTTTACATTTAAAAACAAATGTTCACTATTTATTGCTATACAATTTTTGAATCCAAGGTTTGTGGAGGCTCCCAATGCGTGGGGCCCCGGGGCTCCGTCCTCGGCTGTACTGCCGTGCATCCGACCCTGAGAAGGACGGTAGGCACATCTGGGTTAAAGCTAGACACTAAACCAAGTAATTTTCTACAGCAAAAAATACTGCCAGCTTAGACTCCCTTTTCCGATACGTAAGAATGTTCACCCCTTACTGTAGGAGGTGATACTGCTGCAGACGAGATCCAAGCAGTTGTGCTTTTGTTTTGAAAATATCCAAATAACGAATAAAATCGTTGAGTTTTTCCTGAGATATAAAATAGGGCTGCTTGCTGCTACTACATTCGTAATCGTCTCCCTCCTGTTAGCTTGTGCTGGCTTTTGTGTAAAATTCCCTAGTTCTTCAGATTCCGAGTCTATTTTGTATTTTTCTGGGCGCTTAGGAACAGGTTTGCATTATAAGTCATAGCCGAGGAAATATTAGAATATTAAAGTTTATGTTTGCTTTTAACAGGAAACCCCGCAACTTTTGTTAAGCAAAATTAGTCATCATGAATGTGGTTCTGAGGTTCCTGCTAAATCATTGATATTCCAAATTTCGTAGTTTTGTGAGTACCATTTAACCAAACCGCTCGGGTTCTAGAGCAAGTATAAATTTTGGGAACCCATAGCTTTAACTTGATTTCCAATTTCGCAACCAAAATATAACTCTTATAAGTGGGCTTACAGTGGTTGGTTGGGCGTGACCCTGAAAGCCTCACATATCAAACATAAGTTGTTCGATTTATTGAGACAGGTTCGCATGGGCATCATTTATGCTCAGTCAAAATAACAGTACTGCTCTGTAGTCCCTTCTGTAATTTTCGGCTGTCCGAGCCATCAGGTAATGGTCAGAACGTATTATCCAAGTTCTCTAGGTTCGAGTACGTGACCAGATATTTTCAAGGTCGGTCTAGGGACTACTCAAGTAGTAGTTAGTTAAATGACACCTTAGTCTGGCAGGAAATATTTTGATTCAAAGCAATGAAATTGAAGATAAAAAATAATTAAGCAATGCCCATGAAACTGCACAATTGAAATCAATTCAAGTTGTGTCATTTTTTCATATGCATTCTATAAAATCCCCTGGCTTCAGTAAAAAATTATCATCTTCTCTGACTGGTTAATTGCTCGGTTTTTCTAGGGTATCTGGGCCGCTACGATCCCCGTATGTATAGGTTCCGAAGTACCCGAAAAATCACTGCGTTAATATCATAAAACTTATATTTTCACCATATCAGATTTTTTAATAATGCGTCATATTGTAAATATAAAAGCTCTTGAATCTAACCGTTGTTCATCCAAGGCAGTATGGAACTACCAGAAACTACTCGCCAAAACTAGGTAGAGAAAACAAACTTACACTGATCTGGATACCCGGACATACAGGATATGAAGGCAATGATACAGCTAATGCTCTTGCGAGGCAAGTGGCCACAACGGTATTTAGAGGGCCAGAACCAGAGCTGGGAATAGCTTATAACACAGCTAAAGAAGCCCTCTCCAGATGGGCACAAGAGCAGTTTGTAGACATATGGAGAGAGTTACCGGGCCTAACTGATTTAAAGATGGCAGTGAATCTGCCATCAGGAGTGAGAACCAAACAACTTCTTCAACTTGGCCGACAATAGGTGCAGGCTGTAGCTGGCATCTACATACACTGGTCATTGTCGACTATGAAGCCGCATGAACAAGATAGCGCTTTCCGAAGAAACGGAATGCCGCTTGTGCTTGGAGGACTAATAAACGATGGAGTATTTTTTATCCTACTGTCCAGTAATGGAAAGACCCAGACAAACGGTGTTTGTAAATTCTCAAATTACCCTTGCAGATTTGAAAACTATCCACCCCAGAAAGCTATTCGATTTCATAAAAAGGATCGAGCCTCTGGATTAGTGGAAATCACAGATGTGAGCCAAAATGGACCCAGGGGCGCAGTGAAGGGTCCCATTTGGGCCCACTCACGTGTAAAAATACAATACATATTGGAAATATAAATCATAATAACAATAGACAAACAAAGGGAGAAGATTAACCAACTAAACCTGGAAATTGATGGACTAATGGTCAGAAACCGTGACTTGTCAGAGCAGATTTTGAAATTTAAAAATACCACAAAAGCACTTGAGAGCGATTTAAAGGAACTACAATTGCTTAGGAGAGAAATGATGGCTTCTATAGAAGTCCTGACGGAGGACAATGAAGTGTATGTTCAGGAATTAAAATCTACAAAGTATGCTGGAAAATATGAATTGTTCAAGTTAAGGGAAAAAGCTGATGTTAATCCAATGGAAAATACTTCTTCTTCTTCTTCTTTATTGGGTGATAAGAAGAAACCAAATCAGGTTAAAGTAGCTACAAGTGACTACAAAATTAACATAAATCAGGGTTACAGGAAAATTTTGATTATGTCTGATCAGTTTGGTTTTAGTTTAGGTTCTCACATTAAAAATTGTCTAATGAATGTTAATGTCGAAACATTTATTAAGCCAAATGCAAATTTTGCGGATGTCATTGTTGATGTGGTACCTCTGACAAAAGACTTTACTCTTGATGACTTTGTAATTATAGTAGCTGGTTTCAAAGACTTTTGTTGCAGAAAACATCCTTCTTTTAATGAAATTAATGACAAAATCAAATATCTGGGTCATACAAATGTTATATTAGTGCCTGTGCCATGTATCAGTTGTGATGGTTATGTGTGTATCTATGGGTTTAATTGCAAGTTGTATGACTATGCCACTAAACTTAATCAGTATGTTGAAGGGTCCATTTCTTGTGTAGACTACAATGATGGCAAAGGTTTTCCATTAAGCAAAAAATACCTTTCTAGACTTATTATAAAGACAATAACTCAATCTAGGATAAATAAAAATTTGGTTTTCATAAAATATGATAAAAGTAATAAAGTTTCAACAACTAATCGAGGAAGTGTCGGATCAGATGTAGATATGGTAAATAATAATGATAGTGTAACTAGCAGGACAAATGAGGACAGTTCCTCTCAACGTAGTAATGACTGTATACAATCTATATGTTAATACAAATTTTTCTGACGCAGAAATGACTCCGAATATAACCTAATTTAACGTATCAAAATTGTAGAGAAGTCAAAACTAAGCTAACAGATTTAAAGCGTAACATGTTAAATAATGATTCTGATATAATAACTTTGACTGAAACTTGGTTAAATGACTCAGTTTTGACTTCTGAATTTTGTAATAGCAGATTAGTCTTTAGGAAGGATAGGAATAGAATATTAACGAAGAAAAACAGGGTGGACGTGTACTACTACTGGCTATCAAAACGGAGTATAAAGTTGTTGAGTGTGATATTTTTGCAGATGATATGGAGGCTCTGTGTGTACGATTATCTGTGGGTAAAGATAAATATATGTACATTGTTGTTGTGTACATTGTACCTGACGCAAATATTGAATTGTATAATAAGTTTTATGATGTTATCGAAACTAACCTTATAGATAAAGACTGTATAATTTTGGGCGAATTTAATATTCCTGACCATATAAGGGATGTGCCATGTCAAATGCTGCGTAGCTTTAACAGTTTTTTATCATTTACTAATATGATGTAGAAAAATCAAGAAGGAAACTGCAATGGGATTGTGCTAGATTTTGTAGTAGTTAGCAGCTTGTTTCAGGATGTAGAAGTTCTAACTGATGATGACCCCTTATTTCCAGTGGGCCAGCATCATCCTGGCTTAGTGATATCGTGTTCTGTTAGGGAGGTGTATCTGGAGTGTGAGCAGGCTGTGAATACCAAGTTTAATTTTGGAAAGGCTGATTTTTTTTTAAATGTATAATATGATCAGATCTTGTGACTGGAGTGTGTTTGAAAACTTTGATGATATTAACATAGCTGTTGAGCATATGTATATGATATTCGATAATATTTTTGCTGAATGTGTACCACTTTCCACCCAAACTGAGCGAGTCTTTCCAGTTTGGTTTAACAGAGATGTCATTAAATTATTCAAAAGAAAAGAGCAGTTTCACAGAAAATACAAAAGAAATAAATCAAAATATTGGTACAAAAAAATATGCTGAAATTAGAAAAAATCTTAAATATAAAATTGGGAGTTGTCATGGGAACTATATAATTCAGGTGCAGTTAAGCTTAAGAGAAAATCCTAAATACTTTTGGTCTTATATCAAAACTCAGAAAAATAACCCGGATATACCTAGAGAGTTAACTTTAAATAATGTAACATTTAGAAGTACTCAGGATGTGGCAAATGGTTTTGCAAATTTTTTCTGTTCTGTCTTTTCACCTGCTGAAAAAAATGATAACCTCGTTAGGTCTAGCAATATGAGGTATTTCTGCGACGTGCCCATTACTCAGGAAGAGGTTTCTACGGCGTTAAAAAGTTTAAAGGGTAATAGAGCCATAGGACCTGATGGGTTGCCGGGATACATTATAAAGGGTTGTGGGGATCTTTTGGTAAATGCATTGGTTCTCATATTTAATCTTGGTCTACGAACCTCTACCTACCCTGACGTATGGCGTGTCTCTAAAGCATCCCAGTATTTAAGGGGGGTTCCAGAAATAAGATTATAAACTATATACCCATAGCGATTGTAGGTGCTGTATCGAAGATATTTGAGATAGTTATTTTCAATAGAATCTATAATGAAATTAAAACACGCATTTCTTCTTGTCAACATGGCTTCTTACCCAAAAAGTCCACTTTGTCTAACTTACGATTACTACATAATAAATCACAAGTCAACGTAATATACACAGACATGGAAAAGGCTTTTGATAGAGTTAAGCATAGTGTAATAATTAAATCCCTAATGTATATGAATGTTACTAATAATTTAATTATGATAATTCAGTCATATCTTTCCTCTCGAAGGCAGTATGTGGAGGTTCGAGGAGCTAAATCTTGTCTATATGTTAGCAGGTCCGGGGCACCCCAGGGGTCCAATCTGGGACCACTATTATTTATAATAGCAATTAATGGACTCATTCAGGTGACAAAACATTCAAATGTATTGGCATCCGCCGATGATTTTAAACTGTTTTTGAGGATCTTAAATGAAAATGATTCTGAAAGATTGCAAGATGACCTAAACAGTGTGTGTGAGTGGTGTGATGAAAACGGTTTTAAACTAAATGCTAAAAAGTGTTATTGTATGACTTTTGCATTGAAAACCAAACCACTTAATCGTGCCTATAGTATGATTGACAGTGAACTTGTGAGGAGATCACACCAGAGAGATTTGGGAATTGTTTATGATGAAACTTTATCTTTTAATAAACATATTTCTGACATCATTTCTGCTGCATTTAAAGTAGTAGGATTCATTATTCATTCCACTAAACATTTCAGAGTGGATGTGTGTCTAAGACTATTTGATTCCCCGGTAGTGCCTAAGCTTGAGTATGGCAGCGTAATTTGGTCTCCTCACTACATTATTTGGTCTAAATCTATAGAGAGGGTTCAGAGAAAGTTTTTAAAATGCCATCAGGAGTGAGAACCAAACAACTTCTTCAACTTGGCCGACAATAGGTGCAGGCTGTAGTTGGCATGTACACACACTGGTCATTGTCGAATGCCGCTTGTGCTTGGAGGACGAATAAACGATGGAGTATGTTTTATCCTACTGTCCAGTAATGGAAAGAATCAGACAAACGGTGTTTGTAAATTCTCATATTACCCTTGCAGATTTGAAAACTATCCACCCCAGAAAGCTATTCGATTTCATAAAAAGGATCAAGCCTCTGGATTAGTGGAAATCACAGATGTGAGCCAAAATAGACCCAGGGGCGCAGTGAAGGGCCCCATTTAGGCCCACTCACGTGTAAAAATACAATACATATTGGAAATGTAAATCATAATCACAATAGACAAACAAAGGGAGAAGATTAACCAACTGAACCTGGAAATTGATGGACTGATGGTCAGAAACCGTGACTTGTCAGAGCAGATTTTGAAATTTGAAAATACCACAAAAGCACTTGAGAGCGATTTAAAGGAACTACAATTGCTTAGGAGAGAAATGATGGTTTCTATAGAAGTCCTGACGGAGGACAATGAAGTGTATGTTCAGGAATTAACATCTACAAAATATGCTCGAAAATATGAATTGTTCAAGTTAAGGGAAAAAGCTGATGTTAATCCAATGGAAAATACTTCTTCTTATTTTTCTTTATTGGGTGATAAGAAGAAACCAAATCAGGTTAAAGTAACTACAAGTGACTATAAAATTAACATAAATCAGGGTTACAGGAAAATTTTGATTATGTCTGATCAGTTTGGTTTTAGTTTAGGTTCTCACATTAAAAATTATCTCATGAATGTTAATGTAGAAACATTTGATAAACCAAATGCAAATTTTGCGAAAGACTTTACTCTTGATGACTTTATAATTATAGTAGCTGGTTTCAAAGACTTTAGTTGCAGAACATATCCTTCTTTTAAAGAAATTAATGACAAAATCAAATATCTGGATCATACAAATATTATATTAGTGCCTGTACCATGTAACAGTTGTGATGGTTATGTGTGTAGAGCTATTTATGGGTTTAATTGCAAGTTGTATGACTATGGCACTAAACTTAATCAGTATGTTGAAGGATCCATTTCTTGTGTAGACTACAATGATGGCAAATGTTTTCCATTAAGCAAAAAATTCCTTTCTAGACTTATTATAAAGACAATAAATCAATCTAGGATAAATAAAAATTTGGTTTTCATAAAATATGATAAAAGTTATGAAGTTTCAACAACTTATCGAGGAAGTGTCGGATCAGATGTAGATATGGTAAATAATAATGATAGTGTAACTAGCAGGACAAATGAGGACAGTTCCTCTCAACGTAGTAATAACTGTATACAATCTAATATTGACAATGTTAATATAAATTTTTCAGACGCAGAAATGACTCCGAATATAACCTAATTTAACGTATCAAAATTGTAGAGGAGTCAAAACTAAGCTAACAGATTTAAAGTGTAACATGTTAAATAATGATTCTGATATAATAACTTTGACTGAAACTTGGTTAAATGACTCAGTTTTGACTTCTGAATTTTGTAATAGGTAGATTAGTCTTTAGGAAGGATAGGAATAGAATATTAACGAAGAAAAAACAGGGTGGACGTGAACTACTGGCTATCAAAACGGAGTATAAAGTTGTTGAGTGTGATATTTTTGCAGATGATATGGAGGCTCTGTGTGTACGATTATCTGTGGGTAAAGATAAATATATGTATATTGTTGTTGTGTACATTGTACCTGACGCAAATATTGAATTGTATAATAAGTTTTATGATGTTATCGAAACTAACCTTATAGATAAAGACTGTATAATTTTGGGCGAATTTAATATTCCTGACTATATAAGGGATGTGCCATGTCAAATGCTGCGTAGCTTTAAAAGTTTTTTTATCATTTACTAATATGATGCAGAAAAATCAAGAAGGAAACTGCAATGGGATTGTGCTAGATTTTGTAGTAGTTAGCAACTTGTTTCAGGATGTAGAAGTTCTAACTGATGATGACCCCTTACTTCCAGTGGGCCAGCATCATCCTGGCTTAGTGATATCGTGTTCTGTTAGGGAGGTGTATCTGGAGTGTGAGCTGGTTGTGAATACCAAGTTTAATTTTGGAAAGGCTGATTTTTTTTAAAATGCATAATATTATGATCAGATCTTGTGACTGGAGTGTGTTTGAAAACTTTGATGATATTAACATAGCTGTTGAGCATATGTATATGATATTCAATAATATTTTTGCTGAATGTGTACCACTTTCGACCCAAACTGAGCGAGTCTTTCCAGTTTGGTTTAACAGAGATGTCATTAAATTATTCAAAAGAAAAGAGCAGTTTCACAGAAAATTCAAAAGAAATAAATCAAAATATTGGTACAAAAAATATGCTGAAATTAGAAAAAATCTTAAATATAAATTGGGAGTTGTCATGGGAACTATATGAATCATGTGCAGTTAAGCTTAAGAGAAAATCCTAAATACTTTTGGTCTCATATCAAAACTCAGAAAAATAACCCGGATATACCTAGAGAGTTAACTCTAAATAATGTAACATTTAGAAGTACTCAGGATGTGGCAAATGGTTTTGCAAATTTTTTCTGTTCTGTCTTTTCACCTTCTGAAAAAAATGATAACCTCGTTAGGTCTAGCAATATGAGGCATGTCTGCGACGTGCCCATTACTCAGGAAGAGGTTTCTACGGCATTAAAAAGTTTAAAGGGTAATAGAGCCATAGGACCTGATGGGTTGCCGGGATACATTATAAAGGGTTGTGGGGATCTTTTGGTAAATGCCTTGGTTCTCATATTTAATCTTGGTCTACGAACCTCTACCTACCCTGACGTATGGCGTGTCTCTAAAGTAATCCCAGTATTTAAGGGGGGTTCCAGAAATGAGATTATAAACTATATACCCATAGCGATTGTAAGTGCTGTATCGAAGATATTTGAGATAGTTATTTTCAATAGAATCTATAATGAAATTAAAACACGCATTTCTTCTTGTCAACATGGCTTCTTACCCAAAAAGTCCACTTTGTCTAACTTACGATTACTACATAATAAATCACAAGTCGACGTAATATACACAGACATGGAAAAGGCTTTTGATAGAGTTAAGCATAGTGTAATAATTAAATCCCTAATGGATATGAATGTTACTAATAATTTAATTATGATAATTTAGTCATATCTTTCCTCTCGAAGGCAGTATGTGGAGGTTCGAGCCAAATCTTGTCTATATGTTAGCAGTTCCGGGGTACCCCAGGGGTCCAATCTGGGACCACTATTATTTATAATAGCAATTAATGGACTCATTCAGGTGACAAAACATTCAAATGTATTGGCATTCGCCGATGATTTTAAACTGTTTTTGAGGATCTTAAATGAAAATGATTCTGAAAGATTGCAAGATGACCTAAACAGTGTGTGTGAGTGGTGTGATGAAAACGGTTTTAAACTAAATGCTAAAAAGTGTTATTGTATGACTTTTGCATTGAAAACCAAACCACTTAATCGTGCCTATAGTATGAATGACAGTGAACTTGTGAGGAGATCACACCAGAGAGATTTGGGAATTGTTTATGATGAAACTTTATCTTTTAATAAACATATTTCTGACACCATTTCTGCTGCATTTAAAGTGGTAGGATTCATTGTTCATTCCACTAAACATTTCAGAGTGGATGTGTGTCTAAGACTATTTGATTCCCTGGTAGTGCCTAAGCTTGAGTATGGCAGCGTAATTTGGTCTCCTCACTACATTATTTGGTCTATAGAGAGGGTCCAGAGAAAGTTTTTAAAATACATGTTTTTTAAAAGGTTTGGGTACTATCCGGTACAGGGATATGATCATGAGAGGCTGCTTAGTGTATTTAATAGATTATCATTAGAAAAAAGAAGAATAAAAGCATGCTTATTCACCTTGTTTAAAATTTTAAAGGATAGTATAGATAGCCCTGACATTCTGGCACAGCTTCCATTTGCTGCTAATAATATAAATACTCGTAGTAAAACGGTATTCTATTTGGATTTTCCAAAAACAGAGTTATATAGAAATTCTCCCATTTTCCGCATGTGTGATTATTATAATAAAATTGCAGGAGATATAGATGTGGGTTTAGTCAGTGTTGGACAATAATTTACAAAACGCATTGATAATGAATTACGTGGTATTAAGCATTTTTTTCTATGAAACTGTATAATATGCCTATTTAGCATAGTTAAGAGGATCTGTTATTGGTTGTAATTACTGTTGATGCTTACTAAATAAATAAATAAATAATCAAAAGAAGAGTTTGAGCTATCTCTTGTCAGGAGCGAATAACTGGAAAGAATTGAATTTAGTAAAACATTATTTCTATGGCAACTGTAAGCGGCCAACCGACCCTACACCAAAGACAATTTGTCGAATGCTCGATCTTTCTGTGGAACTATAAAACCCTAAAGCTTGAGCCACTTTCACTAGCAATTCCAATTCCACGAACAAATTGTTGCAGGCTTAGTCATTTTTATATGCCGGACGTCGCCGTCGGTGAAATTCCGCTAACTTGTTGAAAGTGGCAAAATAGCCTAAGCGGCCTTGCGTTTTCGTTTCTCATCCTCAGAGAATGTCGGTAAAGAAGCACGACCTGAAAGAGCTTTTCTAAAAGCATATAGGATGTGCAAAGCTATCGCTTATTTAATTCTATTTCGCGAAGGAGATTTTTAATAAAACTGCGAGCCATAAGGCGTTATAAATGTCATCATGACCAAAATTGCCAGAAAGCAAACTAACCCAAACAATCTTAAATGTAAGGAGAGAAAATTTTGCTGATCTACAATATTAAATTTATGGTAACTATAATTATATGTTGGTCCGTGATTTGTTTCAATTGAAGTCAAAGAATTGTGATGAGTTTGGAGCTGAATCTGTGGAAGCAAGTGGTGAGACGTTTTCATCATTCCACAAGTTCACAAAGTGCTTATGGCCTTTTGGTTCCAGCTGAGGATATGGCTTAATGGAATACACACCGGAAAGTCACGTTAATTTTATCATTTGTTGCTTTACCAACACCAATTTTTGTTGGTGCAGATATTACCGAAGAACGGTCCATTTTCCATTATCCAGGCCAATCTTTTTGGAGAACACTGTATCCTGCGCCAATTGGGGTGAACAGTTAAAAACGTCCATTGTTACGTTTGGTCCTCTTTTTTCCATTCATTCTAGAAACAATTTCATATGGTAGAGACTTTAATTTACATTATTTTCATTAGCCCCTTACTGCTTGCTAAGGCATTGGCACCCCCGTGAGTCATTTTTTCAAAGCATTGTGCTTTATTATTTACCCTCACATTACCTCTCCATTCAAGCTTCTTCATCATAGTTGTTGACCATCGCAACTAATTATTCGGTGCTGAGTCATTTTACACTAATCTTTCTTCTTTCTTGAGATCTCTGAAGTTATTACCCTTTAGTATCTTTAGCAAAATGGGGTATAGCTTTTAAGCATTGTCAGGTATGGGTCAAATTCTATTTCGGACTCCATACAATATTTCTCTTGGATCATTTGGGATGTTGACTTGATATTCGATCCCTTGTAGTTTACACTATTTTGTAATACTCCAGTATTTCCAGTATTATTTCCTTAATTGTTGCCTGTTGCAATTTATAATATTGTCCAGGAAAAATTGGAAAAACTGTTCCCAAACCAAACTTTTGGATTTGACATGTGAAACAATATTTTCCATATCTGCCAAGCAAATAACTTAGAAAAAATTAAGAACGATCCGCGCTCATGACAGGTTTATAAATATTTCCAGATATATTTGGATCAATCATCTGAAGGAACGTTTAAATGTTTATTTATTGCATTATATAGTTTTGTTGTTTTTTTTTACTCCTTGTTTTATTATTTGTTTTTTATGATCAACAATTGGGTCTATTATTGTATCATCAGAAAATAATTTAAAAATATCTCTCTACTTGACAGTCGGGTCTAATATGAACAACATTTTTCCAGCTCAATTCCTCGAAACCGTGTTCCACTTATGTCCATTTGGTATATGGAGATGCTATTACGCTTTCTCAAAGGTACATCATCCTTCTTTACATTACATTCGGCCTCAGTCTGTTGCAAATTACTAGAGTCCTGTTTCTCATTAGTGGCATTTAATTCATTGATTTTTTCATCAACGTTGCCGCCTATCGTTTCAAAATTATCATCGTTTTCAACATCAAGTAATTCCTTTTCATTCGCGCTGTCCATTTTTTCAAGGTTCTCTTTTTCACAGTGATCTTCTTTTTCACTTTCTGAATCTTCATCGCTCTTGAAAACATCTTCATTATCTATTAAATTTGTAGTTTTTTATAACGAATATATTTTTTTTAAACATGAAGAAAGATAAGATAATTTATGCATGCAAAAAATATAATAGTATTTGCAAAAGCCAAATTAATATAACGAAAATCTATAAAATATGAAAAATCCAGACAAAGAGATAAATTCTTAAAATTATAATTTTTAAAATCTTTAAAATTACAGTTACTATAGTCACTAAAATACTTAAGTACACTACATAGTCAGCAGCAACAATTTACGACTTACAAATTCAGGTATTAACTCTTCAATTTATTTTCAATGGTAGTGTAGCTTATTAGAGAGTTTCATTGCCATAAATTCTGATCGGTTTTGACACTTTCTCAGGCGACAGCAGGCTGTTACTTACACCGAAGGAAGAGTTAAAATCGCATATTTTCTGAAATCAGGCCTGCAACCCTATCCGGCCAGGACTCTCAGCCGGAAGACTTGCTCCACCAAGAGTGCACTCTCCCACACCACTATGCTATGTAACATAACTCAGTGGAACAGCGAATAGTAGGCAGACATCATCGTCGTCAGACATAGCCAGCCAAACTCTTCATCAGGAACCACCCCTGAGCCTCTGGGATACCCTGTTTGTGTGGACGTCCGATTTCAACGTAGGGTTTAGATACACACCCAAAAACTTTACGTCGATAGAATTCACATTAATATCAATTGCATGACGCGTGAATATCATCTCCTGTGTCTTCATTATTTAACTTCAGTTGATAAGCATCGAACCACTCTTTAGCCGTCAAATGAGCCGCCCAAGCTCTATCTTATTTTCGACGGTATTCAGCTCAAAGCCATGTGCCGCTATGGTAGCAAATCAGAAAAAAGAGTGTATTCTGCTTCGGCCTCAATAAGCGAGAGGTGGTTTAAGTAAATTATAGTATACAGACGGGGCAAGAACTAAACAGGGGACCAGAGCCGGCGTATTTGGGCTAGGAACCAAATTCTCTGAAGCAATGGGAAAACGCCCGGACATATTCCAGGCGAAAATTAATGCCATAGGAAGATGTGCGCAGTCCAACCTCGACAGAAACTATAGGAAGAAAGAGATTGTCATCTTCTCACACAATCAAGCAGCCATCAAAGCGCTGAGCTCAACAACAATCAGCTCCAGAATGGTATGGGAATGCCTAGATAGGCTAAATTAACTAGGCAAGAATAACAAATTACACGCTGGTATAGAAGGCAAGAAAAAAGCAGACAATTGGCAAAAGTAGGAGCACAAACTCCGCTTTTAGGACCGGAACCTTTCTGTGGCATAGGGATACACACCTACAAGGAAGAATGTAGAACAGAAGAGCGAAGCAAATGGATCAGTCTATGGAAACACCTTCCAGGGTTAAGGCAATCAAATATGTTTCTAGGGCCCCCTCACTCAGGAAGATCAAAACACCTTATAACACTGAGTAAGAACAATCTCCGCATCCTCACCGGTTTTCTGACGGGCCACTGCCGGTGGAGATAATAAAAAATGAAACCGAAGACAGTTGCCGGTTCTGCGAGGAGAGGGAGGACATTCGAGAACACCTTCTCACGGAGTGCGAGGAGGTAGCCAACAGGCGAATGCTTCGGGTGCTGCATCGTCGAACAGGAGGAACTTTCATCTTTCATATATTGAACCATCTAGACTACTTGATTTTATCAAATCACTGAAGCTGGATGAGATACTCTAATTGAGAATCACATCAACGGAAGTACCAGGGGGCACAATAGATCCGTACAGGTCGCAGTGTATAACACCCCCCTAGATCATTTATTCATTCATTAATTAAGTAAATTATGATTTAAATTGGCCCCAAGCCCAAGACTCATTAGACCATTCCATTATAGTATTTCAGCGCTTGTCGACTAGGATATTGTAAGTGACACAGTCAAAAGCCTTACTGAAGTCATAAAACTTAGAGATGCAATATTTTTTGTTTTCATATGAATCCATTATATATGATAGAAGGACCAGCACCATGCTTCTTTCCACCCTGAAACCGAACTTGCCTTCTGCCTTAAAATCAGATGTGTTACCATTAGGAAGGACATTTAGAAACTCATTACGTCTCAAACATTGATTGATAAATTTTGTTCTGACCACTTACTCTATGTGCCCATTAATATCAGAGCTGTTTTTTTTTATTATTGAGTATTTCCCTAATATAGTTAACTATTACTTCCTCAAAGGAAAACTCCACATCAGGGATCACCAAATATCTTATCTAATCCAGAGGGTTTGTTTCTGTAGGAGGTATATTTTGAATTATACGATGGGCTATGATGGTAAAACAGTTATTAAATTTCTCAGGACCCTTTGATATATTTTCATTATTAGTTTTACACTTGATTATTAATTATATTCCTACTGTTTTGGTTGGATGTTTAGATGCAGCTGTCATTTTATCATTTGCTTTGCTTATTGTTTTCATTTTTGCATTCCGTATGATTACCTGAACTATATTGTTGGCAAACCTTTGGGAAGCCAAAGTGATCTCTCATGTTCTGCAGCGTTTCATTAAACCAAAGAGCCTGTAGTACATCTTATTTTGATAAGTCTTCTTAGGAGAAGGTTGCAGGTGTACCTCTCAGCACTTCTATAAACTTTTAAGATTTAGTATTTACACGTACTATATCACTGCCTATGAAATGCCATGAGCATGATTCAACAATATTATAATACTCAAAAAGTTTTTCCTCGGCAACTGGCCCAATTTTTTTTCACTGTTTTGTAGAGCATTACGTGACATTTCGGTAGAAAACTTCAATAGTTGACCAGCATGATCTGAAAGGTTGAATTCCACCATTTGCCCAGAATTGGAGTAACCATTGAAATTAACGTTGTCAGCTAGACAGGCTTCCCTCCTTGTGTTTTCAGCAATCACAGCATGGAAGCCATAGCGCGCACATAGCCTTTGTGATCTTCTGCTCTGTTTCCTAAAAATCACAACGCCTTTATACCAGCGTTCGTAGGACGTCTTTACGACGTCTGCAATATCTGGATGTTTTGTACAACACTCGTTGAATTACCGCAAGTTGGTCTCCTGACTGTAGTAACAGTAATCCTGCACTTATAATGCAGTATTTTCTTCTTGAGAAATTACCTTATACGTCCCAAGGGTGAATGCATGTTCAATTACGTCCGGGATATCAAAAGAGTCCGGTGGTAATGATCACCCTATATATCGTGCGCATTTACACGCCGAAGAAACGTGAAAGAACGTTTCAACCATTTAAGAATAAATCTTCCTAATAGGAATCGGATGCGTCAGTTCCTTCTAAGAACCATGTGTTGTCTGGCTGGGCGACCGCCAAGATTACTTGTTATGGGCATAAAGGTGCCCCGTAAAATGTCTCAAACGTTGATCATTCTCGGAATTGTTTAGCTCTTCTGCGTTAGGCTGTTTTGGCGCGCATTTCTCAGAACTGACGTTTATTCTTGAATTGGCTCTTGCGTCAGTGATGCCTCGTGTCAAATTTTAAATAATATAATATGTATTATAGATATATTTGTTATTTTGAAAAAGAAACATTTAGGTACTATGTTATTGCATTAAATTAACACGAATAATATATCCGGATATTTTCAAGCTCACGAATGAAATATGATTGTCATTGGAATCTGGCCAGCCGATGAAAAATAGCCTCAATCGTGAGCACATATATGGAAAGGAGCTTATTTAAATCCTTATACGCTGGTAATTGCCAGGAGAAAATACCTCTTTGCATGTTTATAAAATTATTTTCAATCAAATTTCAAATCTTCCTCAGGGAATATTTTTCCATTCGTTGTGAAAGGAAACGAAGATAACCTTCAGTTGTTTACCTAATATTCGTCAAATGCCACAAATTAATTCAAATGTTGGCCTTGCGTGTACAATTAGTCAATTCTTTTACTATTTCCTTATTGGGACTATTAAAGATTTACTACTTCTTCACTATGAAAGATCAATGTACCTTAATTGGCAGTTCCAGTGAAAACTAGTTATCAGTAGGAAATTAAAATCGCATAATATCTTTCAACAAATATTTTTTAATTAATGCCAATAGTCACTGAGATATGACCCAGAAAAATGCATTTCTAATAAGTGAGGTCAAACTACAAGGTACTGTGGAGCAAGACGGAAACAGCAATAATTAATATCTTATTGAGGTACAAACTTGTATTTGTAATTATACGAATTGGTTAGAGTGGTATTTGAATATTCAAATCAAAAAAAATATACTTATCTAATTAGTAGAAAATATTTTAAGGTTAGAGTGTCCTGGTCCGGATGAGAGTTATCCTCAAAGAGCATACCACAAGCCGCTTGTAATGTAACGACACTCATAAGAGATTCTGTCCAGGTTTTAATCAGGGTGCACGGGAGCTCTCGCTTAACCGCCCGAACCGCGCGGACGAAGTACCAGTATGAAGACTTTCTTAACCATTGCATAAAGCCTTCCAGCTCTGTAGGGAGCGCCATAACTGGTGAATGTTTATTTCCCCCTTAAGCAGGAGCTAACGGCTGCGCGAGCCCCGCATTGTCGACTTCACTTGGACCCCCGCTGTGAAGCAGCCGATCGACAGGGGCTGACGCAGGGGACCTTCCAGAGGCTCATTGTGAGCCCCAAGTTGGCAAATCCATAGCCTGAAAAACCTCAGAAACACTGGGAACCTTCCGGGGATCCAGCGCCCCACATTGGCAACTTCATAGTCTGACGAACGGTTCGGCTGTGGAGGAGCTGTCGAGAAAGCATGACGATGTCAGAATTAAGCGGCCCAGTGTCTGTAAGGCTGTAGGGTGAGGGACTTTCTGGTTCTGAAGATAGGGACAAGGCGTGTGACAGGGTTCTTTATAGGGCACTCTCATTTGAACAGGTACTTGCATCTGCTGCGGATCGTGGAAGATTCGAAATGCAGCTGATGCTTGGGACATGAGGAATCGTCCACTTATATTCTTGCCGACTATCCAGTGTTGGCTAGAATGAAAGAGGTGCACTTCGGAAGCTGCGTGCTGAGCTTTGAGGACATTAGAAAAGCCCAGCCTAGGATGTTGCGTGTCTTCGTTACAAAAATGCTACTTAAATTACCGTTCTGTTCAGCATAGAATAGAAGAGCTCGCTAAATAGTTTCAAAGAGGGGCAAATGCTACAAAAGCCCAAGAGGTAAAGCAAGAAGGTATATAAGCTACCTTTCAATCATCTCTAACCATTTGGAAATATGGAAACAAGTCATTCTTAGTAGATTGTCGTCCACACACCTGTTAAACATCCATTTTGAGCCAGTACATGAGTTCAATGAACGCTTGACAACGACCTCCAAGCAAATAGAAAAATTTTATATGGGTTAATCGTTTCCATGTATTGTTAATGGCAGGTAATGGAAGACTATGCCACGTCATAGAGGTGCACATGAAGGTAGTCAATTATGGGTACTCAGATGAGCGGAGATTGTTTTTATTCAATTAACCAATTCAAATTCCATTCCATCAAGTTGTGACCTCGTCAGAAAATATTATAAGGCAAGAGGCTAAAAATTCAGGACTGGCCTGGTCCGGATGAGTGTTATTCTTAGGGACTCCTCTCTAAGGATTACTAAATTAGAGCATACCACAAACCGCTTGTAATACAATGACCCTCGTAAGAGGTAGTGTATCAGGGTACGCTTGACCGTCCGAACCGCGCGGATGATGTACCACTATAGAGACTTCCTTAGTCATTGCATAAAGCCTTCCAGCAGTGTAGGGAGCGCCACAGCTGGTGATTGTTTATTTTTCCCCTGCGCAGGCCCCACTCTTTAGGACTTAAACTGTGGAAGAGCAGTCCGAAGAGGGCTGACACAGGGATCCTTCCAGCGGGTGATTGCAAGCCCCACATTGACAAATGCATAGCCTGAAGAACGGTCTAGGACCTCAGCTATGAAAAAGTCCATTCGAAGCTAACACGGAGAACCTTCCGAGGACCCAGCGCAGGTTCCACATTGGCAACTTCACAGTCTGGCGAAAGGTTTAGGATTACGGCTGTGGAGGAGCTCTCGAGAAATCATGACAGGGTCAGGATTAAACGGCTCAATATCTGTAGGGCTGAATATGGGAATGAGTCAGGCGGGGTTACTCTTGGGTGACCCAGCGTCTTGTAGGGTGCTCCTCACAGGCATTTGCACTTGCTGCGTATCGTAGAAGATTAGAAATGCCAGTGATGATTGGAGGACGAGCAATCAATCCTCCACTCATATTCTTGGCGTCTGTCCAGCGTTGGCTAGGATAAGAGAGGTGCGCCTCGGAAGCTAAGTGCTGAGCTTTAAGGTCATAGGAAAAATCCAGCCGATGAACCTGTGGGCCTTCGCTATAAAAATGCTACTTAAATTACCATTCTGTTCAATAACGAAAAGCGCTTGCTACATTGTTTCAAAGAGGGGCAAGCGGTCTAAAAGCCCAAGACGTGACGTGAGATGAAGGCGAATCAACTACCTCTCAATCGGCTCAAACCATTTGAAAATATGGAAACAAGTCAATCTTAGTAGATTGTGATACTCACACACACGCGTTAACCTCAGTAAGGCCACGGATCAACTGCGTATAATAATCTGACCGAATGCCTCGCTGAAGTCGAGGTGTGTGGTGGAAGTTGGTGTGTGGTGTGCCTCTCTGGGAGAGACACACACACTCCTGCTGGATTGGCCTTCAGGCTTTTCCAGGAAAACAAATCGATTTTTAACTGTTGTATGGTAATGGAATGTTATAGATGGACTTGTATCAACATCATTTATATAGAATATAGAATGAAGTTCGTCCTCTAGTAAGCAAAGAGCAAAATCAGCACGTTCTGAACGGATAAAATTTGATTCTATCTCTTCTATAACGCGCTGGCAAATTTGGGCGAGTAGTCATAGAAGGTATATTAAATGCAAATTGATTCTTACAATTTAACAGAATAATTTCTCAAATACATTTTAGCTTAGCAGTTAGGTCGAAATAAATTATACCTGGAATCCGAAAATGCACTTAATTGATAAGATGTCTGCATCTCAGGTCTGAATAATTCGGGTATATAAATCTTTGCGACACCCGGTCATCACGTGTATCCGACCTTGCACCATCTGAAAATCTTGTTACGTACAAAATACTGCGTCGTTCTCAAGAACAGTTGCGTCATCCCGACGACCTCCGAAAGTTCTTTGCTCTATTCTAATCTTGTTCTAAAGTTCCGTTCCTCCTCAGGGTTTTCTAGTCAATGACTATTACGAAGAAATTTATTTATTTGAATAAGAGGACAAGTACAAGGTTAAAATTAATTCGATTTGTTTTCAAGAAGTTAATTATCAGGAATCCGTTTCGTGTTGTAAATAGTTGTTTTTAAGTTTTTCGAAAATAAATCTAGTAAAATGCTAAATATAAATGTGAGATAAGGTGTAAATTCCTTAATCAACGTTAAAACCTTGTTTATTGGTGTCACGTTATCAAATCAATTGATACATTTTGAAAATCAAAATGCAATAATACCTACTATTAACTATATAAAACTACATAACAATTATATTAATTATTATTTCAATTATATTTAGCAGCCATTTCTCTGCAAAATTAACTTGTCTTTAAATACACATTGGATGAAAATGTGCAGTCGTATCTAGGATGTGGCAAGGCAAGTATTGCACATGGATTGGAACACAGTCTCTATTTAACCTTTATGGTAGAAGAACCACTGAACATTTAAGCGTTTTAAATGAGGACTTACTTTCTTCAGCACTAGAGTAAGGATCTCAAAATGATGCAGTTGGATAGTCGCATATTTAGTAACGGTTTCTTATCTGCGTTCTTCTGAAGATGTTGTAGAACCATAACATAAAAGTTTATAATGTTGCCTTGAATTGACAATTCTCATGTCTCTACCATTGTTGAATTATAAGGACGTAAGAGATGAGATGCATGAGGACTCAATGAAACGAAGATAATAATGACGATGATACGCTACTAATGGAAGATACTGACGCCAATGTCCAACTCTTTCCGGATATCGAAAAGGTCCTACGATAAATTATGGATTGCAGAGTCAAGAAGGGACATCATAAAATATCAGGACATGGAGAGCTTTTAGAATTTTATGTTTATTATAAAAGCGAGAGTGTCTTCCCCAATCTCCATTGATATTCAAATAATACTAACGATCTCAGTTTCTATGACACGATGTAAAAGGTCAGCAGGTTAAAATACATATCTTTGCGTTGGAGAATCTCCAGAAGCTAGTGGCGGATAAACTGGTCTACTGGGCCATAAACCAGTGAGCCCGTATGCATTAATAAAGATGTACGGCCGAAAGCAGCCGTATAAACAGGCGCCTCCTTTTCCGCTAAGAACAAAAGAAAACTCAAGCTGATGAGGCTCCAGATGCAGACATATTTGTGCACATGAAAATTTATAAAACGCTGCAGCAGTTTTAAATACTTTAAAATGAACATTTAGAAATTTTAAAACTCATTGTGCTACTTCATTTAAGTAACGTATCTATTATCTATATTACTAAGATAAAACAGAACTTATCGAATGTGTACTACAGATCATTTGTTCAATATTCAATAGTAACTTTGGATCATATAAAGAAGGAGACTTTTCTTAATTAGAGCAAGGTTAATTTCCTTTATCCTTAAAGTTAATATCCTCATGCTATCGAGCAAAGTCCTTAAATCCAATCCAGACACGGTTCTCAACTCCTAGTTTTCTTACGTCTTCTACTGAAGCCGGTAATCAATATTAACTTCATATCACTAAAATGACTGAATTTAGGATCGGACACCAGCGTTCTTCCTCCATTCATAGGAAAATATTGCTGCCCGTTAATATTCAAACATTATGAACCATTCCTGGCCAATATAATATTGAAAGCCCAACTTTGGCCAATCATAACATTAATTAAAAAAAAAAATAAGGCTCGTTTATCTGCACCTGTATTCACTACATTTTCTCATATAGAAAGTAAATTATTTAATAATTTTTTTTTTCGATGCTCGTTTTAGAAATTTATCTTCCAAATATCTACCAGTATTTAGGCTAAATTTCTGTAGTTTCGCCCTTGGGATTTATGTAACATTATATCAGGTTGAAATATACGCGATCTTCAAAAGCGGATGCGAGAAACTGTTAAGATCCTTCAGAGGGAGGACGGCAGCGCTGCTCTGTCGGCCCTTGGGTCATTAGTGTCTGAGGGTAGGTAGGTCTTGGTGGACTAGGCCGGGTGTAATAGGGTCAGTCTGGTATGGGCTTCAGGACAATCGAAGTATTTTAGTAAATCAAATATCCGGCGCAACGGTAAGGCTGATCGTCTCAAACGTAATGCATGAGCTGGTCAGGGATCTGTGGAGAATCGCTCCGGGAATGGGGCAGGTTGGGCTTTTCTTGGGAGATCCAGTACCTGATAGAATGATGTAGCAAGGCTTCTCACAGGGCAGTGCCTCTTGAACTGGAATTTGCTGTTGCGGTTCGTAGGAGATCCGCAATGCAAATGGTGCATGGAGGACGATAGTATGTGAGTGGGCGCGCAATGGATCCATATTGATGGCCTACGTGCCAGGGATCTCCCGCATGCATTTTAAAAATTCATTCATTCGTCCCTGAAGGGCACGACTACCAAAATAGTAGAAAATATAAGAAAAAAATCATAGCAGCTTCAAGTAGCAACGTAACAACCTGTAGCTGCAATAAAACCAATGGACAAGTTTGCCACATTTTATCGAAATTGACAGCTCTTTTTCTCAATCCGCTCTTGAGCCATAATGAATTTGAATATGTTATTGAAGATTTTCCTTAGAATTTAGAGGTAAATGAAACAGATGTGAAAGACTATCAGAAACGCTTGAATTATGCATTTCGCAGACATATTTAAATATGCATAGATTTGTCATTTCCATGAAACCAGTGTCAAAACCATTAAATCATATTTGACTAACAGAATGCAAATTGTACAGACTCAGGATGGTGGATTCTCGGGGGAAAGGGTGGTCAGCATTGGGGTCCCACAGGGTTCAGTCTTAGGATCCTTGTTGTTTGATCTATATAAATGACCTGCCTTTGTGTGACCTGCATGCTGGCTACACTGTCTTTGCGGATGATACGACTATATTCATTTCTGATCCAACACTTCTGGGGGCTTTACAGAAAACTGATTACGCACAATCAAGGGCTGAAAGCTGGTTCACGGCAAACGGATTGCTATTGAACAGGGAGAAAATCCATAACATTATTTTTGCTCTAAAAAATTTGGATTTTGAATATACAAACAAGGAACCAGTCAAGTTCCTGGGGGTTTATCTTGACCAGAAATTAAAATGGGATCAGCACATTAATTATATAAGTGGTAAATTGAATGGAGCTATAATTGTTCTAAGAAATCTCCATGGCTGTGTATCGCGAGAGACCCTGTTAACTGCATATCATTCTCCTTACCATAGCATAATATCATATGGCATAATAGCTTGGGGAGGGGCAGCAGACTAGCCTCGTGTCTTTGGACTTCAAAGAAAGGCGGTAAGGTTTCTGCAAGGCTTGGGTTTTCGGGAAGATTGTAGGAGTGCATTTAGAGAACTTGATAATCTGACAGTGCCTGCACAGTATATCTTTGAAAACCTTAATTACATCAAACAGACCATGTCTGACTATATATCACATAAAAATCTGCATGAATACAATACCAGACAAAGAGATAATCTAGTAGTTCCTTTCTGTAGGTTGCAAAAGTGTCAAAGAAAGCCTGATTTTATTGGTCTTAAATTCTATAATGTATTACCTGACCAACTGAAGGCTTTTCCCCTAAAAACATTTAGGGGAGAGGTCAGGAGGCTGCTGATTGAGAATGCTATTTGGGCGCGGACATTGATCCTAACATGTTAAATAATTTTTTTGTTGGTGTTGCTGGTGAATTGATATCAGCATTACCGCAATCTACTGTCTCTTTTGAGAGATATTTGGAAGGGGTGAAAAGGAATGATTTGCTTACCTTTCATTTTCGTAATGTAACTTTTAATGAGGTTAGAGCTGCAATTGACGGATTAAAGAAGAAGCACAGTAAAGATTTCTATGATCTGAATATGGTGTTAATAAAATCGCTAAAAATGTTCTAATTAGTCCTTTGACAAATCTGTATAATAAATGCATTGAGGAGGCCACATACCCTCACCTATTTAAAATAAGTAAAACGGTCCCAGTATTTAAAAGTGGAGACCCTAACTCTCCTAACAATTATAGGCCGATATCGCTGATACCTGTTTTGTCAATAATATTTGAAGCCCTGCTCTGTAAACAGCTGTGTGATTACTTGGAGTCGAATGACTTGCTGTCCGGCAATCAATTCGGTTTTAGAAAGGGTAGATCAACAGTAATGGTCATTAATAAACTATGTGAAGGCATAGTTGAGGGCTTTGAGGGGGGAGAGCTTGTAGGAGCTACATTCTGCGACCTCTCCAAGGCCTTCGATTGTGTCTCCCATGACATCCTATTGAAAAAACTTGAATTCTATGGACTAAATCTCGACAGCTGTCAGTTGATTCAGAGGTATCTCACTGACAGGAGACAGGTGACATGCTATGGGGGGCATCTCTCGGACGTAAGAGTCGTGAGGCACGGTGTGCCACAGGGCTCTATATTGGGGCCGTTATTGTTCCTCACATATGTCAACGATATAGAATCCCCCCTGCAGCAGGGTAGTGTTACATTGTATGCAGATGACACCAATTTTCTTGTAACTGACAAGGAATGTGAATCGCTGATTGAGAGGTTGGCTGAGTGTAGAGAGTGTGTCAGTGATTGGTTTGTGGCAAATAAACTCAACCTTAACCATGAGAAAACGAAAAATATTGTCTTCTCGCTGAGGCAAATATACCTTGATAATCCAGCCCAGGTCAAGTTTTTGGGAATAACTTTAGACCCAAAACTGACTTTTGAACTCCATGTAAATAATGTTTCAAAAAGGGCAGCCTCGGGAGTCTTTGTACTGAGGGGCTTGGCGAATACTGTGGAGTCAGCGATCTGCCTTATGGTTTATCATGCTCTTGTGCACTCAGTATGTATATATGGCCTTCTGGCTTGGGGACATTCGTCCCATGCATCTAGGGTATTTGGAGTACAGAGGAGGGCAGTCCGAGTCCTGGCTGGGATTGGGTATCGTGATGAAGCAAGACCATATTTCAAAAAATTTGGGATTCTTACTCTTCCATCCCACTACATTTACGAATCATTACTCTATGTACGTCAAAACCTAAATAGATATGCAACTATTCAGAATTTACATTCTCACAATACAAGATCACACATGAATCTTCAAATTGAGTTTCTCAGACTTAAGAGGTCTTGGAATGCAACGCTACATTATGCACCTTTTTTTTTAACAGGCTACCTGTGAGGGTCAGGGAATTGCCGCTAAAGCCCTTTAAAACTGTAATAAAAAAAATATTTAATATCTCAAGCTTTTTACAATTATAACGATTTCCTAAATTGTGATGTTAGTGATCAGGATTTTGTCTAATATGTTGTGATATATCTTCGTGTATAGTATTAGTTTATTTTACCACGTGGCTGTGTATCTTTAGATTTGGTCTATGTATTTGTAATTTGTTGTGTCCTTCCCAACTAATAGCTTTTAGCTTTTATCTATTTAGAATTTCTATTAACAATTGTAAAAAAAAATTATTGACAATATTGACGATTGTAAAGGTATTTTGTACTTATCATTAATAAAATTATTCTTATTCTTATTCTAATACCAGTTAATTTTTTTAAGCTTCCTAGGCAAGTATCATTTTAACCAAGTCTTCTATCTGTATTCTGTGTTTTTTTTGTTTGACTGGTATGTTTTGTCATGTATTTTTAAAATTGACTATTTTATATTTTAGGACTCTTTAATTTTTCTTTTTTATTTAATGCATATATTAATAGTCCTTAAGCTTAGTTAGGTAGTTGATCTTAAGTAGAAGAATGTTGTACAAAGAGATTTGACTTGTGAAAATACATATGAATGCTATCATTAATAAACATTGAAATTGAAATTGAAAAAAAATGTTCCTTGAACATTCTTGCCGAATATTTGCATCAAAGTCTACCTTAGATCATCAAGGAAAGACTCGTCCAACTATCCTGAGAGTGAATTCCTCAATGCCGGGTCTAGTATTTCGCCAACGCGAAGTGAAACGAATACTCAAAAACCTAGACACTAACAAGGCTACAGGACCGGATGGCGTTCCAGCAATAGTGTTAAGAAATGTGCAGCTGAACTAACAGCTCCACTTTGCAGGCTTTTCTCCCTAGCATACAGAACTGCATGCTTCTTTTCTAGCTGAAAATGCGCTCAGGTGCAACCAATCCCGAAGAAAGATAAAAAAACGATTCCAAATAACTACCGTCCAATTGCCTTAGTTTGGGCTAGTCATGGAGAAACTGATCAACGAACAGCTCTTAAAATATCTCGAATTGGCAGGCATCATAAGCGATCGCCAGGATGGCTTCTGCAAGCACAAATCAACGGGAGATCGCCTGACTTACCTAACCTACCTGTGGACCAAAGCTATCGAGAGCTACTGCGAATCACGTGCAGTGGCTCTCGACATATCAAACGCATTTGATAGGGTATTGCATGACGGATTGTTAAGCAAATTGACAGCATACGGACTACTACCAGCACTGCTTCTATGGCTTTCCAATTTCTTAGGGGATCGATGCATCCGAGTTGGTATTTATGGACATCTCTCGGAGGAATTTAAAATCAATGCCGGAGTTCCTAAAGGATGTATATTATCTCCCACACTGTTCGTGCTCTATATCAACGATCTCTTAAACAGGACAAACAATTCTATTTACAGCTTTGCAGACGACAGCACTCTTATATCCTCATTCTAGTCGCGGACTCCAATGACCGCTACTCATTCCCAACGCGATTGCAGCCATCAAAGAGGATATGAACGCCATCGTGAAATGGAGTGAGAAAAATAATGTCCAGTTTAACGCAGAAAAGCCTCAAGCAGCTCAAAAAAAGCAAACATCGCAGGACCTAATTTATCAATAACAGGACAAACACTCATCCAAGGCCTAATCCATAAGCTTGCTGGGTATCAACGTAGAAAAGAACATGTCTTGGCATAATCACGTCACCAAAATCGCCAAGGCAACAGGCAACAGCAGAAAAGCTAGGAGCAGTCTATAGAGCAAAAAAGTTGTATACACCTCATCAGCTCTTACTGCTCTATAAGGCCCAGATAAGACCATCTCTGGAATACTGTTCCCATGTGTGGAGCACCCAAACACTTGCTCAAGATATTGGACTCCATACAGAGGACAGCAGTCCGTCTTGCGGATGCTTGATAGCTTTGAACATAGAAGAAAAGTGTCGGACCTATCTCTTTACTATCGATACTACTACGGAAGGTGTTCGAACGAGCTGGCACTTATGATTAAACCCAGAGTTGTGCGAAACAGAAGCACTCGTCAAACACAAGCTGCTCATCAACATACGATCCAGTTGCGAACACCTAGGACGTCCCTGTTGCGGGACTCCCTTGTCTGGAGGACTGTCTCGCTCTGGAATGGACTTTCGAGTAACGTCTTTTCCGAAAACTACAACCTACAGCGCTTCATGTCCAACGTCCATCTTCTTCCCACACGCACCGCTCGTTGAGTGGCATAGGATTTTTGTGTGTGTGTGCCGAACATAAAAAAATATATATATTGAAGAAACTCTGGAATGAGAATGAAGCGCGGGTAGGGGCAGCAAATTTGATAGAAATTCGAAAATGCCAAGACAAGTTAAAGAAGACTAAGGAAGTGATTTCCGAAGCGCTAAGATTAGGTAAACGAAGAGATGCAATCTGATTGATCATACTGACACTGAGGCGTAAAAAACTTCAAGATAAATACAGAGCCATTGAAGATCTTCAACATAATCTGGATACAAAAAAGGAAACAGAGGTGGAAAACCATCAGAAGGAAACAATCCTATAAATCTGATTTACTAAAGGCAGATTTGGACAGAGACCAACGAACATGAGCTAAAAAAAACATTCAGATTGCACTTAATAACCACACTCTCCAAGTAGTAGAAGAATACCTAAATCATGTCCAACAAGTTAGGGATAGGTATTAGTTCTTACATGTTCTAAAATGATCCTTACTATGATGTCTGTGTGTTTTTTAACATTATTTCAAAATGGCGGAGACTAGAATCTTGAAACTTAGTATGCCTTGATGTAGGATTATGCCTCATAATATGATACTAATAGTAATGTTTTCCCTATTATCATAGCACCAGTGGCGTGCCCTTGCTTATTTCCAACGAGCATAAAAGAACCACCATTACTTTTTCTTATTTTCAAAATTTTTGTCAGATTGCTTAGCTTATTTAAGGGCATATTTTTTTTGCAGTTTTTTTTTGCAAAAATGTACTTCGTTTTTGATGAATCATCACTAAATACTGTGTAATACATTTTGGTGTAGTATGGTGTGATGATTTTTATAGCGCTATTCACCTGACATGTTTCATCAGAATTTCTGCTTAGTCGTTATCTAAGCCCTTATGACAAAGTTTAAAATCACAAATTTCTAAGACAAATGAACTTTTATTGAAAATAAATCTTCAATGTGTACTATCATTTTATAATATGGTACTATATAATATGAATCGACCTTCAGTCAGTCATAATTAATTAGATACTTATTATCACATTTCTCAAAATCACATAAGCATTAAACAATTTGATGTTGATTTAGAAATATATTGCTAAGATGACCAATAATTTATTTATAATCAATGGAATGTTAACATGTCACAAGTTGGTTCATATAAAAATATTACTATTCTTTATGATTGGTTATTGCGTTATACCAAGATGTTGAATTGAATTGTGAAAAGAACAGAATAATCAACTGGGTAAGAATATAATCGAATAAAATTAAAAAATTCAATTCCTTCATTAAAATGGGATCTATTCCTTTAGGTACCTACCTATTAAAGGTTGATTAAGCTACATGATCTATTGACGTTTGACGTTAGAATGGTGAATTGGAATAATGTCCAATCTAAGAAGATCATTCTAAATTTCATTTCTTGCCTGCTAAGTTGCTAAAGTGTAAATTTGATTTTTTAACTTAAAATATTCATTTATTTAATTTTGCAGATAATTTGTACATATTTATTAACTTGTTTATAATTTTGATGATTTTTAGTTAGTGTTCACTGTATTATTTTTGATGACCACCCAGTATCTCAAATACGGGTTTGCTAGGAAATTTCCACATTATCCTAATAATAATAATAAGGCTTGGCCAAGCCTTATTATGATGCTTGGGCCCAAATCTCTATATTCATTCTTGGAACTTGTAATTGATGTCTTAGTAGGGCACTAGGTATAGGTGCATCTGCTGTTCTCAGAAAGACAGAGTGCACTCAGTCGCCGACTGGTGCCGGTTACGTCTGAATACGTGTTTGCCGTCATGAAAATTGAATTTGAATTCCCAAACGTTTCATTTTCTTATACAATACACCTCCTAATGTTTAATTATTATCATAATTATTAGTATGATTATTATCGTAATTAGTATAAAAGGGGTTTTGTTTCAATGAAACAGACAAAGTTTGAAAAATCTTAATTAGTCTTTATTTGAAGAAGTAAGGGCTGTCTGAATTCGAGGAAAGTAAACTAGAACTAGACTATCATTCATTCAATTAGAACACAAAAATCGAGATATCATCATTTAGACGAGATGGTACGTAAGGCATTTAGAAATAATCTGAATCGAACATGAAGCACAACAATATTTTTAATTCGATTTTAATATATCATATGTCCCTAATTTTTTTGAGGGCTTGTCGCTTGAACAGGTATTTGCACCTGTTGCGGATCATAGGAGATCAGGAATGCAGGTGGTGCTTGGAGGATGAGGAATCGTCCACTCATATTCTTGCCGACTGTCCATTGGCTAGGATAAGAGAGGTGCACATCGGAAGCTGCATGCTGAACCTGGAGGACAAATAATTATTCAGCCGAGGAAGCTGTCTGTCTGATTCTGATTTAATTTACTATGTGATTGTTGCTATGGTAGCGGGTAGATACTTCCTTGTGATCCCAACGAGGAACAGATCTACTTCAGGGAGGAAATGATGTGAGAAGGTCTGAAGATATGAACAAGTAGATCTCATTAACAAAGATTCGAAAATGCACCTCAATTGCCACTTGGCATGTTCAGGGACTCGTTACACATCCGGGTAAACTAGATATCATCGAACGTGAAGTGACAAACATCAACATAGTAGGCATATGCGAAACTCATTGGTCTGGCACCAGACATTTAACCTCCAAAAATGGTAACACCATATACTTTTCTGGACATCAGTCAGACCCAGTGCATGGCGTAGCTGTGATTATTCCAAAACCACTACGATCAAGTGTGCTGGGCTACGATCCTGTGAGTTCCAGAATACCGACTATAAAAATCAATGCCAAACTTTGTAAGTTAAACATCGTCCAGATCGTAGGAGATCTGGACGATCAACAAGCACGGAAGGCGAAATATTCGATTTCTACAATAAACTGGAAAGTATTATGTTAGAACTACCCAGCAAAGAAATAACTCTTATACAAGGAGATTTCAACGCTAAAATCGGTCAAACTCAGGAAGATGAACAAGTAAAACACCTCGTAGGCGGCAGATATGGATGGGGAATCAGAAATGAATCTGGACTTAAACTCGTAGAGTTTTCTTTAGGAAACAACATGGTTATCACAAATAACATCTTTCCTCAACATCCAAGACGTAGGTACACGTGGACTTCTCCAGGTGGCCAATATAGAAATCAAATAGACTACATTTTAGTACAAGCAAAATGGAGATCCAGTATCTCTACCAGGGGCGGAATGTGGCAGCGACCACAAACTGCTACTAGCTCGAGTAAAAAATACACATCAAATCTCCGAAAACAAAGAAAAAAGCACCCCCTTGAACTCCGAAAACTTCCAGCTTTTTAAATTAAAATTAAAAGAAAAATTGGAAACAATTTCAAATACCGATGAATACGAAAACCCAGAGGTAACCTGGCAAACTCTTAAAACTACTATGATCGATACCAAAAAGGAAGTAATTCAACAAAATACCAAATATATAAAAAGCAAGCAGGGATGACTGATGAAACTTAGAATGTAGTAAAGGAAAGGAAGATGCCCAGAAGAACAGGCATAAGCAACAATGAACAAATGATCGACTACCAAAAGTTGAACAGAGAGATTCAACGATTGAGTTGGCGAGATTAAAACCAACACTTGCAAAAAATCTGCCTTGCCATCGAAAGATTGCACAACACCAATGAAACACCAGATCTTTTCCAAAGAATCAAGGAAATCCCCAGAGAATTTAAGCCAAAAACATAGATAATAGAAGATCAAAATGGCAAAATGGTTACTGAAATAGATGCAGTTCTTGAAGTATGGTGACTATATTGCAAAAAGCTTTACGAGAATGAAGACATTGAACAAGAACAAAACGAACAATGAACAAACGATTGGAGCACATCGACATTCATCCCATTGCACAAAAAAGGTTCCAGTCAAAAATGTAGCAACTACAGAACCATTTCACTTATCGCACATCCAAACAAGGTCATGCTAAGAATTCTCCTTCAACGCCTCAGATGCTTTTTGGATTGGCAGATCCCACAGGAGCAGGCTGGATTCGTCAGTAGCCAAGGCACAAGAGAACAAATCTCAAATATTAGACAAATCATCGAAAAGGCAAGAGAATTTGCGAAGCCAACATATCTATGTTTCTTAGAATACAGCAAAGCATTTGACTGTGTCAACTGGCATAGGCTTTGGAAAGCTCTCTTAGATATGGGTACACCTCAATATTTATTGCTTCTATTAAAACATCTATATGAAAATAGCACTGCAGTGGTCAGACTAGAGGACAAAGCCTCCCAAACTTTGAACATACAACGAAGTGTAAGACAAGGCTGTATTTTCTCACCCTTGCTATTCAACATTTATGGGGAATGCATCATTAGAAAAGCCTTGGACGGCTGGGAGGGAGGCATTAGTATAGGCGGCAGAAAAATAAATAACCTTCGCTACGCCGATGACACCACACTTATAACAAAGGATGAACAAGAAATGTCGGAACTTATTGAAAGAGTGGAAAGAGAAAGACTGAACTTTGGCTTAAAACAAAATCGACAAAGCTAACGGTAATAGACTGCACCAATAGAATAGACAGAGCGCCTGCCATAAACTATGTAGAGATGGTGGAAGCAATAATTTATCTGGGAACTCACATAAACAAAGTAGAAAATGCACCCACCGAAGTTCTTGCCAAAACTGCCATGGCAAAATGAAATAAAATTTGGAGACAAATAAATAATAACAGTTAGTACAAAGCGCAAACTTGCCGAAACCCTTGCTTTCCGATTGCATTATATGGGACAGAAGCGTGGACCTTGAACGATGCATTACTAAACTGGATAGCTTTGAAAAGTGGGGTTGGAGAAGGCTCTTGAGAATTCCTTGGATTGCCTATAGAACCAATCTGTCAATACTAGAAGAACTAAAAATGAATGTAATAATGTCAACCATAGTAAGACAGCGAATTCTCAAGTTTTTTGGACACGTGAGCAGGAGGAAAGATGATAATCTAGAAAAACTAGTGATACAAGGGAAAATCGAAGGTACGAGACCTAGGGGATGATCTCCGAAGCGGTGGATGGATCAAATGAAGCACTTCATGGGATATTCGCTACAAGAAAACATGAGATACATTCCAAATAGAGATAAATGGAGAGAA
>MU189148.1:14481-54996 GCA_016904865.1 Pissodes strobi | reverse complement strand
GCTATAAGTAGAATAATTAATCTAGCTATTAATATAAATAAGTTCAATCCTCTAGTAGTTATGCTAATCTTCCTTCCTCTATAAAACATAAAAAAGCATGTATTAACGTTAAAAATTCCGATAAAATGTGTTTTGGGTGGGCGATAGTTTTCGCTTTGTTTCCTGTTCGCCTGGATATTCCTAAAAGAACTTCATCATACCCAAACCCCAAGGATGTGTTGGATCTAAAAGGTATTAAATTTCCTTTGACTTTAAGACATATTCCTAGATTCGAGAAACATAATGATCTATCTATTAATGTTTATCGACTTGGAAAAAGTAAAAATAAATTTATCGTTATACCCACATACTTAACCAAGAATAAGTTAGGCAAACATGTACATATATTGATGACACAAGATAATTATTATTGTGAAGAAGATGGTGATGAAACTACATTTGTCTCTCCAAAATATCATTATGTTTGGATTAAGAATATTTCCCGCCTTCTATCATATAAAGTAGCGAAATACTTGTGTGACCGCTGCCTACATTATTTCCATTCAGATGAGAATCTTTCTCAACACGTTAAAGATTGCATAAAATTAAATAATGGCCCAGTTCCTCGACTTCCAAAGATGATTATGAAGCAAAGAAGGATGATACATATCTAATGTATATTGATATAAATAACCAATATGGTTGGGTCATATCACAATATCTGCCTTATGGAAGCTATTAATTTAAAAAAACCTAAGTTAGTCGTTTCTGACGGCTTTACGATGTTCGTTTGTTTTTTGCTGAACATATCCGAATTCGCGGAAGAAAATTACGTAAGATGGCTATTTCAGTTTTTTTTTATAAAAGTACAGGGAAAGTCAAAAAATCGCCTTGTCTAGTCCTCGTTGGATAACCCTGTACCTAGTATTTTGTTGTATATTCCTCATGAACTTCACGATAAATTTTCAGACCTTCCACCAGGCTTTGAACATGAAATACCTGAAGGGTCCAAAAATATAATGAAAAACTGTTGGCAATGTTGAATGATAAAACAGAACATGTGAACCATTATAGAAATTTGAAGCAAGCTTTAGCCATGAGAGTTAAAATTAAAAAGGTAAATCGAGTATTATTATTTTCACAATCTCCATAGTTAAAATCATATATAGATTTTAACCCACGACTCAGACAAAATGCTAAGAATGAGTTTGAAAAGAACTTGTTCAACCTGATGAACAACGCAGTGTTTGGAAAAACTATGGAAACATTCGAAAACACTCCATCGATAAAACTTTTAACAAATTGCGAAGGATGTTATAGGGCTGAAGCTTTAATAGCAAGACCAGAATAAAAGTACTACTATAATTAATGAAAACCTGATTATAATCGAGCTCACTAAATCAGGGACATTTTTTTAATAAACTGATATATGTAGGAATGTGTATCCTGGATTTGGTTAAAACCACAATTTATAATTTTCACTATAATTATCTGGCAAACCGATTTTCTGCAAAGTGCTCTATACTGGTACAGACAGTCTTATATACGAAACTAAAAATACAGATGCTTATGATGGTATGCAAAAGACTGTCACCAATATTTTGATACGTCCGACTATGCTCCCGATAATGAATATTCCATTCCATAATTGAACAAGAAAGTTCTTGGAATGATAAAGGATGAGAACAATGGTCGGATAATGACTCATTTTAATAGTCTGAGATCGAAAATGTTTGCCACCAAAGTATATTTCGCTGCTGAAGAAATAAAAAGTGTCTGGCTTAAATTACAGGCTGAAGGAAAGGAGTGTGAGTAGATCCAAACGATTCTGAATAATAACGGCCTAACGAAAAATATCAAGGGCATTAAAAATGTGTAATTAAAAATAAAATAACCTTTGAAGATTGTGTGGAATGTTTGGAGACATTTACGGAGAAAATAATCTCACAAAAATTGATTAGATCTAAAAAACAAACGTTGTACACAATTAAACAATCTAAAATTGGCTTGAGCCTACACAATGCTAAGAGGCGGATATCAAAACACTCTGTAGAAACACTTCCTTGGGGTCATTGCTCGATAAAGGAACAGGATTAGATACTTTGTGAAGAATGCCTTGAAACATTTATGGAGAAACACTTCCTTGGGGGGAGCCATTATTCAATAATTGATATTTGATCTGTAACTTATCTTTACTATTATCCCAAAATGATTAAGACACCTAGTTAGAAACCATTAGTCTTTATTGCATAATTTATATTTACTCTTGACCATAAATATTATACTAATCTATATATTTTCCATATGATGATTTTATATATTTTGCATATTATGCTTTAGAATTATGTATATAATTAGTATTATATTGTTAATACTATACTTAAGCTATATGCTAAAACTTAAACATAACCTTTATCATTTTGCAGTGTTGCTTTAAATTCAGCAAGAATATGTAGATTTTATATTCCTAATGTTTCGTGTTCGTCTTATCCGTCTGTTTTTATTATTAAATAAATTAATATCTCATCCTTATACTTGTCTTTTAGCGCCTGGAGTGTTTTTATGAAAAATATCTGGATTAAATGGTGAAGGATTTAATAACTTGTTTTTGTTAATATGAAAAACTTTATTATCTGATTAAATATAGGCTGATTAGTTCTCGTTATTTGTATGAACATGCATTGCCAAGGTTACCCCGGTAAAGTATAAGCATAAGCAGGATCTATACCATATGTTTTTAAAGATATGTTTATAAACTCTTCAAAAACATCAGCAAGCAATAAAATGTCTGTCTTCATATATAGATCCGAATAATATTGTAGTGTTTGCGTCGAAAAGAACCCCATACAGACTGTTGTTATTACTTGTCGTAGAATCGGTCAAACTACTATAGAACGTCATTTTTGATGGTAATTTAACTTCATCGAGCTTATCCCATCCAGTCATGAAATCATATGAATATACACCTTTTCTACAAAGTAATTTATATTGTTCTTCGGCAAGCTCCCCAAACTCCGATTTTAGCATTGGATATTCATGAAGCTAATTCATCAAGGCTCGAAGCCAAGAATCGAAAACTGTCTATAAATCGGAATTTAATTAGATTTTCTGGAATATGTTTTGTGAATGATATATATTTTTTCTTGCTCACAGGTAAAACATTGATTTTTCCATCAACTTCAGCTAATGCTTTCACCACCATATATCCATCGTAGGAACTCATATTATGGAAAAGAACGGGTATTGTATGTTCATCTTTGAAATTCAAGTTGCATGCTTCGTGAGCTGCACCTCGGTATTTACCAGTCAGATGGCAGTGGTCTCTAACCTTTTTATATTTAGACGTCAACGGCTTTTCACAAATATGGCCCCCCTTTGCGCAAATAAAATTTGTTTCTTGTTCTAAAGATAGGCGATCCATAGGCAAAAGGCATAAGAAAACAGTTTCTACATCTGCGGCAAATTCAAAAAGTTCTCGCACAAACCACTGCATACAATCTTGGCCACTATATGATTTATAAAATGACAGACTATCATCATAGCTGCATTTGACAAAATATCCGACGCTATACGGCACATGTTTTTGGTATTGTTGGGTAGTTTTGCTTTTATCATCTTCTACAGGCAAGAGCAGACACTCAGTATCTGCGTAAATTAGAAAGGGAGCCTTTTCTTTATATTTAAAATCTTTAAATTGGCCATTTTTTGTCCTCGGCTGGAAGTCGGGGAACTGGGCCATTATTTAATTTTATGCATTCTTTGACGTGTTGAGAAAGTTTCTCATTTGAATGGAAATAATGTAGGCAGCTGTCACACAAGTATTTCGCTACTTTATATGATAGAAGGCGGAAAAGATTCTTAATCCTAACATAATGATATTTTGGAGGAACAAATGCAGTTTCATCACCATCTTCTTCACAATAATAATTATCTTGCATCATCAATATATGTACATGTTTGCCTAACTTATTCTTGGTTAACTATGTGGGTATAACATTAAATTTATTTTTACTTTTTTCAAGTCGATAAACATTAATAGATCCTGTTTCTCGAATCTAGGAATTTGACTTAAAGTTATAGGAAATTGAATGTCTTTTAGATTCAACACATCCTTGGAGTTTGGGTATGACGAAGTTATTTTAGCAATCCAGGTGAACAGGAAACAAAGCGGAAACTATCGCCCACCCAAAACACATTTTATCGGAATTTTTAACGTTAATACATGCTTTTTTATGTTTTATAGGGGAAGATTAGCATAACTACCGGCTTTAAGAGGATTGAACTTATGTATATTAATAGCTAGATTAATTATTCTACTTAGAACTCAGCTACTGTCTTTTTCCTGGAACTTATCCATCTCGACAACTAGCGGATTTTGGATGTTTTCCTGAAACCATTCGTTGAAATCGGTGTCTTTGTGGAGCATTTCGAGTGTTAAGGTATTTGTTTTCGATTTGGACTTAATCTGATTTTGTGATCTGGAATTCTCCACAGAGCAATTTAACCTTCAGGGCGTTCTCCGTTTCCAATGTGTTGTGGATACGTCTTTTAAACAGAGCCTTGCAATCTTCCAAAAATTTTTAATATTGATAATTGCTCCAGTTCTAACTTTTGGTTCGAAGGCCGAATAAAGATCTTCCCACTTGACTCGATGCTTAGCCGTGTGCTTGAGTTCTTTCTTGAATTCAGCAAGATTATGTAGATTTTATATTCCTAATGTTTCGAGTTTGTCCTATCCTCCTATGTTTTAATTACAAATAAATTAATATCTCATCCTTATACTTGTCTTTTAGCGCCTGGAGTGTTTTTATGAAAAATATCTTGATTAAATGGTGAAGGATTCTCTAATTTAGCTAGAATAATAGATATATTTTATACCAACCTCTATATGATTTTATATTAACTGTCTCTATTATATTACACTCGTATCTAAGGGCATTTTCGATTTAAATACTTTCTCTCTTTATTTTCCTACTTTTTAAAAATCAAACTGCCTAATTTTGGCAAAATACTAAGGACATTTTATACGTTTACCTCTATAGTTTTTTTTATATATTTTTATTTTTTTATCCTTCAGGTATTTCATGTTCAGAGTATGGTGGAAAGTGAAAATTTATCGTGAAGTTCATGAGGAGTTTCAAGATTAACTTCTAAAATATGCCCAGTACTAACATCATCAGAAATTTTTGAAACATCTAAATTATTATTAGCTTCGTGGGATAGCCAATAAAAGTTTCCATAAGGCAGATATTGTGATATGACCCAACCATGTTGGTTATTTGTATCAAAATACATTAGATATGTATCATCCTTCTTTGCATCATAATCATCTTTGGAAGTCGGGGAACTGGGCCATTATTTAATTTTATGCAATCTTTAACGTGTTGAGAAAGATTCTCATCTGAATGGAAATAATGTAGGCAGCGGTCACACAAGTATTTCGCTACTTTATATGATAGAAGGCGGAAAAGATTCTTAATCCAAACCTAATGTTATTTTGGAGGAACAAATGCAGTTTCATCACCATCTTCTTCACAATAATAAATATCTTGTATCATCAATATATGTACATGTTTGCCTAACTTATTCTTGGCAAGAGCGTATATAAAAATTTTTCCAGGGGGGGGGGCAATTATGGTAACAAAAAATTCTATAGTAAAACATTTAATTTACAAAACACAATTTTTAAGATGCATGAATCTCCAGCCCCCCCTTATATACGTCCTTGATTCTTGGCTAAGTATGTGGGTATAACATTAAATTTATTTTTACTATTTTCAAGTCGATAAACATTAATAGATCCTGTTTCTCGAATCTAGGAATTTGACTTAAAGTTATAGGAAATTAAGTGCCTTTTAGATTCAACACATCCTTGGGGTTTGGGTATGACAAAGTTATTTTAGCAGTTCAGGTGAACAGGAAACAAAGCGGAAACTATCGCCCACTCAAAACACATTTTATCAGAATTTTTAACGTTAATACATGCTTTTTTATGTTTTATAGAAGAAGATTAGCATAACTACCGGCTTTAAGAGGATTGAACTTATGTATATTAATAGCTAGATTAATTATTCTACTTAGAGCTCAGCCACTGTCTTTTTCCTGGAACTTATCCATCTCCACAAGTAGCGGATTTTGGATGTTTTCCTGAAAACATTCGTTGAAATCGGTGTCTTTGTGGATAGCAGCATTTCGAGTGTTAAGGTATTTGTTTTCGATTTGGACTTGATCTGATTTTGTGATCTGGAATTCTCCACAGAGCAATTTAACCTTAAGGGCGTTCTCCTTTTCCAATGTGTTGTGGATACGTCTTTTAAACAGAGCCTTGCAATCTTCCAAAAATTTTTAATATTGATAATTGTTCCAGTTCTAACTTTTGGTTCGAAGGCCGAATAAAGATCTTCCCACTTGACACGATGCTTAGCCGTCTGCTTGAGTTCTTTCTTGAATTCAGCAAGATTATGTAGATTTTATATTCCTAATGTTTCGAGTTCGTCCTATCCTCCTATGTTTTAATTACAAATAAATTAATATCTCATCCTTATACTTGTCTTTTAGCGCCTGCAGTGTTTTTATGAAAAATATCTTGATTAAATGGTGAAGGATTCTCTAATTTAGCTAGAATAATAGATATATTTTATACCTACCTCTATATGATTTTATATTAACTGTCTCTATTATATTACACTCGTATCTAAGGGCATTTTCGATTCAAATACTTTCTCTCTTTATTTTTCTATTTTTTAAAAATCAAACTGCCTAATTTTGGCAAAATACTAAGGACATTTTATATGTTTACCTCTATAGTTTTTTTCATATTTTTTATTTTTTTATCCTTCAGGTATTTCATGTTCAGAGTATGGTGGAAAGTCTGAAAATTTATCGTGAAGTTCATGAGGAGTTTCAAGATCAACTTCTAAAATATACCCAGTACTAACAACATCAGAAATTTTTGAAACATCTCAATTATTATTAGCTTCGTGGGATAGCCAATTAAAGTTTCCATAAGGCAGATATTGTTTTATGACCCAACCATATTGGTTATTTATATCAAAATACATTAGATATGTATCATCCTTCTTTGCATCATAATCATCTTTGGAAGTCGGGGAACTGAGCCATAATTTAATTTTATGCAATCTTTAACGTGTTGAGAAAGTTTCTCATCTGAATGGAAATAATGTAGGCAGCAGTCACACAAGTATTTCGCTACTTTATATGATAGAAGGCGGAAAAGATTCTTAATCCAAACATAATGATATTTTGGAGGAACAAATGCAGTTTCATCACCAGCATCAATATATTTACATGTTTGCCTAACTTATTCTTGGTTAACTATGTGGGTATAACATTAAATTTATTTTTACTTTTTTCAAGTCGATAAACATTAATAGATCCTGTTTCTAGAATCTAAGAATTTGACTTAAAGTTATAGGAAATTGAATGCTTTTTAGATTCAACACATTCTTGGGGTTTGGGTATGACGTATTTCATTTAGCAATATCCAGGTGAACAGGAAACAAAGCGGAAACTATCGCCCACCCAAAACACATTTCATCGGAATTTTTAACGTTAATGCTTTTTTATGTTTTATAGAGGCAGGAAGATTAGCATAACTACCGGCTTTAAGAGGATTGAACTTATTTATATTAATAGCTATATATTAACTGTCTCTATTATATTACACTCGTATCTAAGGGCATTTTCGATTCAAATACTTTCTCTCTTTATTTTTCTATTTAAAAAAAATCAAACTGCCTAATTTTGGCAAAATACTAAGGACATTTTATGTACTTACCTCTATATGATTTTATATTTTATTCTCCCTCATCCCTAAAGTACCTACCTATACAAATACTATTTGTCATTTTTAATATTTGGCGCGGTAGTCAAAAATTTTCTTGCGGTATCATACATTATTTATTTTTCCTAGTTAAAAATATATTTAAAAATACCCTAGCCCTAAGCACTGATCTTTATATATCCGACAATTATAGTTCCCTTGTAATATATATTTCAGAGGCCCCAGCTAAGCAAATAACCTAGTAGCACATTTCTATTAAATAAACATTTCTCCGAATGCGTCATATATACGCTTTTTAAAGACCAATTCTTTAAGGTTCTGCGGTCTAGTGGTAGCGTTTTAGCCCCGCGTGCCGAAAGTTCGTGGATCCAATCCCGCAAGACTCCAAAACTTTTATTATTAATTTAGGTATTTCCGAGGATGGCCGAGAGGTTCCGATGATTGATGGCCGAGATTCCGAGGATAGCTGAGAAATAAGCTATAGCTCAAATCGGCAACTTGGAGACAAAAAATGACCACGATGGATCTTAGATTTTTTTATGGAGATTTACATGTAAAAATGACACTGTTGCGTATCTACTCATATCTTTAAATATATCGCATATATGCGAATTTTTATCTGGACGAAGTACAGATCGCCAATAAACAACAATATTAGATTAAATATGTTTTGACTGGATTTTGTCCGGCAAAATCGGTTATAAATATTTTTTATTAAGACACTAGTTGGTTAATGTTCTAGATGTATAACACTGTATGCAGAGGGCCCCACAAATGAGCATAAAGTAAAAAAACAGACTTCTGTTCGGGCTAGCTGTATCTACTAAAAAACAGCTGCATTACCTAGGCTTTAAAGGCTTAGTTACAACACCTAAACTATACCTACTAAAAATAATTAAGGACGTTCGAACAAGTTCGTATTAAAAGAGAAGAATAATCTTTAATGTTTACAAATAAGTAATGTTAAAATTGATAAAAACAGTGACGCCATCAGTACACACTTTCAAAGCGAGAATGAACACCCTAAAATCCTCATATATTATTTATATAATTATATGTATTGATTAAGTATAGATCAATATTTCTTGAAAATTTTAAAAACCGATAAATTTTGAGTTCCTTTCTCATGCTGACTCGTGTTATTTTTATACAATTTTTATCCCTTTGTCTTGAGAAATTCGATTTTTCTATAATGCCAACTTGTTCGAACGCCTTTAGTTGCTCTCAAATAGGTATAGTTCATGCGCTCTACTCTTAGGAAACTATTCTTGTTTTGGATATCATCGAGAGTGCTGAAACACAGCTGAATGACGCAACACAGGTAACCGTAGACATCATAGATCTTCGAAAACAGAAACGGCTTTTGAACATCTAAGCCTAAACTATAGCTAGTGCGTTCGAAATGAAAATCACAAAAGAAAAAGTGATAAAAGTAAGTACAGAAAACATAATTTAAAAAATATAGAATGTAACGAAATCAATTTTCATTGAAAAATCCAATATTAAGCATAAAATTACAATTTATAAAATAATAGATAAAAAAAATCCTCGACACGTTATTGGTGCATCATTCATGCCAATTAAATGTATTAAAAAGTTTATTTGGCGATCAATCTTCGACGCCAGATAATAAGCTAGCTACAGGTACCACAAAAAATAAAATAAAAATCAAAAACATACCTCGGCTTGACACTAGTTTAATTTATGTCTGAAACAGTAATACAAGAGGACGAACGGAAAGCGGAAGGGCCGATAGAACGGCAGGAAATACTCGTCTTTAATAAACAGACATAAGTCAACCAGTATCGAGAAAATATTACAAGCCGGCGCGATCTTGACTACCCCGGACGCGTCCCTTCGGAGAATCTCCTCCAGGTCTTGTCCCTAGGGAAACAAACACAGCAGCTAGAAGGGCGCGACTGGCTTCGGTTGTTACGGTCAAGTTGGATTTTTAAAATGTATGTCAAGCGTACCACGAGTGGCGACCACTTCCTGTTTTACGCAAATTCATCATAGTCTAAGAGCTAGCAGCCAAATCGACTAAGGTGTTGTAACAAGGCTAGAAATTTGTTAACAATGGGAATGGTAATTTGAGGTGATTTTCCAACAGCTTATCCAATATTTCCGTAAGACTTGCCCTGTTTTCATAAATCTACAATAATTTTTCGTACCGAATTTGTAATTTCAGGGATTTTATCAACCACTAAAAACGCATGACACACAACTAAGATTTTATCAAGTAGACTTGCGTCATGTTTAAAAGTATAATTAACTAGGAAAATAACGTTAATGTCATTCCTACCAATTTTTTTAAACATTAGTTGTGTGTCATGCCTTCAAATGCATTTTATGTGTATCTTAAACACTCAATGATCACTTTTCAGACTCTATTCCGATTATTATGTGTGTATTTCGAGCAGTAACTAAATCTGGTGAATAAAGTTTAGTGTTCTTAATATCAGTATTTGTTGTGGAATTAATGCTGGACCGGTCGAACTTTATATGTGTAATTTGTAATAAAAACACTTCAAAACGTGTCGGAATGTTTACAGCCAAAACACTATCACACAGCCGTAATATCTTGAATGTTAGAAGAAAATACAAAGACATAGTGTTGCCAGCATGGTATACAAATGGATACCACGATGATTGCTATAAATATTTCTTAGCAGTGTCGTAATAATACAGAGAAGGGTCAGAGTTTCATGCCCTGGAATCATCAGTCTCCTGAAGTAAGTAAATTTATTAAATGTTTCAGTGCATTATTAAGCGCATAGATTCTCTTTGGTCGACTATAACACGTATAATAATACGTCTTATAGTCGACCAAAGACAGAAAGAAGGTTGAGTTTCAACAAATATAGTCCCTACACGAGAAGCATAATTTCCACAATTAAAACCGTAACAAATGGTAATGAGATCCTTACCATAGAATGTGGGCCATTCACGGTTACATCAGTCTACAAACCTACAGGTGGCAAAACCGAACTGAATATCCCAAAAAACTTTGAAAACCAAAAACACAATTTATCATAGGCGACTTCAACTGCCATAGTATTAACTGGGGTAATACAGAAACCGACACGAACGGCTCCATTTTGGAAGAATGGATGGAAATAAAAAACATCTCAATGCTCCACGACTCAAAGCTACCTTGCTTCTTTATGAGTAAAGTTTGGAAGCGAGGCTACAATCCAGACAACTGCTTTATTAGCAATAACATTCAGGACTGTTGTGTCAAAAATTCTATCTAAAAAGCAATCCCCAAAACCCAGCACAGATCCATAGACCTCTAGGTTTTCTCGGCTGTGAGATCTGCCACAATACCATTTCGTAAAAGATTTAACTTTAAGAAAGCAACTTGAGCAGACTTTACTGAGGAGTTGGATGAGCCAATCAAAAAGGTCGACGCTACACCTAGTAACTACCCAGACTTTGTGGACATACTGCGCAAAGTATCAAAAAAACACGAAGGACATACTTACCAAATATGAAGAGTTATATTCAAAAGACCCATTTAGTGACGAAATAATAACATGTGGAACAACCCTAATAACCATACTTAGCGAAACGAGACAAAGGAAATGGATAGAGACCGTAGACAAAATGGTCACGAAACACAGCAGTAAGATAGCATGGAACCTCATCAAGAAACATGACGGTGACCCCAAGCAAACTCAAAAAGCATCCAAAGTAAGGCCAATCAAGTAGCCCATCAACTTCTCCTAAATGGAAAGGCAACGGAAAAAGGCCAGAAAACACGGCTAGATGCCCAAGCTATAGAAAAAATGAAAAGTGGTCGCCAAGATCCCGACACAGCTACCGACCAATCTCTCTGTTGTGTACCTATTTAAACTCTATGAAAGACTGATGCTAAACCGAATTAGGAGTATCGTCGATTCAAAAATCATACCCCAACAGGCTACGCTCACAGAGCACATAGAAGAGGGATATGAAAACAAAGCAATTACGGGTCTTGCCCTTGTCGACCTGACCGTTGCCTATAACACCGTAAACCAACGCAAATCGCTGTCAAAAGGGGGATTATCGATTGGTAAAAATGATAGAATCAGTGCAGCAAAACTTCCAATTCCACGTCACCCTTGAAGGGAAAAAAGCCACTGGCGAAACCAAAAAAAAGGCCTCGTTCGGGGAAGCGTGTTAGCCCCGATCCTGTTTAACATTTACACCAACGACCAACCAACACCGGAAGATACAAAACACTTTGTATACGCAGATGACTTGGACATCACTTCCCAAGGGAGAACCTTTGAAGAGATTGAAGCAAGGTTAGAGAACGCTCTAGGTGTCATGTCTGCCTACTATGGAGAGAACTCCTTAAAACCAAATCCTTCCAAAACACAGGTCAGTGCATTCCACCTTCACATACGACTAGCCAATTGTAAACATCGCTTGGAACGGAAAGACCCTTGAGCAGACAGATAAACCCGTATACCTCGGAGTCACACTTGATAGATCCCTAACTTACAAACACCACTGCAAAAAACAATATATTAAGAAAATTAACCAGCAGTAAGTGGGGCGCTAACCCCGAAGTCCTTAGATCGACGGCACAAGCACTATGTTTCTCTACAGCCCAATACGCATGCCCTGTCTGGTCAAGATCGGCGCATGCCTGGAAGGTCGATGTAAGCCTCAACGAAACTTGCAGACTTGTAGGCTGCACCGCTAACCAAACTTTACCAAGCAGCGGGTTTTCACAGTCCCAATTCACGCATGGAGGCACATGCATTTAACGAGAAGTTTAAGAAAACATTCGACAATAGTCATCCCCTTTTCGGGCAACAACAAGAATCTCAAAGGCTAAAATCTAGGATGGACCCGCAAACTATCCTCTGAAAGAAAGTTCGCCGATTGGTATCTCGTACAACTTCAAGACCTGGAGAACACTAAATCGCATCAGAACAAGAGTTGCCTCAGTAAAAATCCACCTGATCAAATGGGGCCTTGCGCAACCAACTGACGACGAGTGCGAATGTGGGATGTTACAGGATATGGAACACCTCCTAAAGTGCGTCAACTGTCCCGTACACTGTAACTTCGACGAGACAGTCTCATTTAAAGTTTACAGTTAGCCTACAAATTTGAGTAAAGTTTCTGAAGTTCTAAAGTTTGAGTATAAGCCACCCATTCAAAGTGAAAGCTATTTACCCAGTAATAATTTCTAAAGTTCCCTATACTCACGTAAATAATAATTAGCCTAAACAGCAACGTGCTGTAGCGCGAACTAATACGTTCTCAGTGAAAATCCAGAATTAATTTAATTTCGTTTAATTTCTCATTTTCAGAAATACTTGCAAGGCAAGTATTTCTGAAAAGCCTGGATCTGTCCCAGTACGAGGACTATTTAAGCGACCCGTCTAATAAATGACTCTCCGAATTCTTGTAAATTACATTCGATAATTAACTACTGTTCAGGGCAATAAATATTCGTACTTTCGGAAGGGCCGCTCGTTCGCAAAGAATGCGTTTAGTGATTGTTTTGACCATATGTAAGTAGACAAGTGTATTGTCACGCGTAATTTATGGGGGTAGCTCGTTTATTTAAAGAATAACTTCTCAGAGAAGAGCCGCGTCGCGATTAGTACAATGACGGGATCTCAATGCTTCCTTTAATTCTACCACTGGATGTTCTACTCGCGAGGACACGCCTTGTTTAGCATACCGGGGGGTAACTGACGTAGACCGGGATCGCGTTACGTGGGGTAAGAAGAGATGATAAAGTAAGCACGTTTAGTTTATAACAATAACAATGTATTAACGATAAAACTTTAACAACAATTATTGGTCAGAGAAAATGAGATTCTATTATACCCGATTACTACGGTGCGCATGTTTTCTCGATTTGAGGTACTGTTTATAGGTCTTTGTTTACTGTCTTATAATTTATAGTTTTTCTTAAGGGTTGGGTTTTATTTAAGAGCACTAAGAGATTTCACTAAACTTTTTAACTGACTATTTAGACACTTGTCTTTCTCAACACTCTGACAAACTTCTTGTCAAGACTTTACTATGGAGATTGTGCAACCCCTGGTCCTAGCAGTCGTCAAGTGACTAACCGGTATCAGGTTGGGTAGGAAAGGAATGAAACCTAAAGCAGTCGTATGACTAACTCTAGGAGCGGATAGAACCCAGGAGGCATTCGTCAAGTGACTAACCTTGGGAGCTGGAGGTGAGACTAAGTCTGCCGAACTGAGGGTTCGGTAGCGTATTTATATAAAACAAAGTGATTATCATTGCATGCATAAGGTTCAAAGTCGCTCCCGTTGATTGCTCGCGTTGTTTATAGTTTGCCTTTAATGTTTATATAACAATCTCCAAGTTCAAGTTCAAACTTGCGTCAGTATTTTAATAACTTTATAACCTAGTATCTGTATAAATAAATCATATTAATATTTGAACGATAGACTTTCTACTACAAATGACTATATACCATTTACCATCTAATATTGAAGGATTTATAGATCTATCTATGCCATGTGTAATAAATTGCATTTATGATAACTTAGCAGTCTTTCTTTATGGACCAACCCGCAGGGCGCAGATAATACTTCTTATTAAAAAGGTGAAGCGAATCCATAAAAATAATTAACTTGTCGCCTGTCTAAAAAGTTTCCTATACGTCAATTTTTGTAACCGCTCGCAAAAAGAACTACCATCTCGACCAAATCAAAAGGCAGGTTACGACACAATAGATGCATGAACATGCCCTATAAAATATAGCTTTGTAAAAGCACTATAATAAATACATAAAACATGGGGAGTGTATGTCCGCCTGGCACGGAGATGCAACCATCGAAATCCCCTGTCGATTGTTTTTTAATTTCAAAGGTAAGAATTATAGCTTTCTGAAAGCAACATAATTTTTGTTGTTTTTTGTATTTTGAAAAATTAATTTATCAGCTATGCAACATGATGTGGCGAGACAGGTCATTACTATTCCCATTATTTTTCTTTTTTCTTCTTCCTCAGCCATTTGATGTCCACTCCTGAACATAGGCCTCTTCCAATGATTTGTATGTCAATCTTTGCTGGGTGGTCTGGATCCAATTTTTTTCCCGCATCTCGTTGGATGGCGTCACTCCATCTCGCCTGTGGGCGTCCGACACTTCTCTTTGACTCTCTTGGTCTCCATTGCATTTGGGTTTTCGTCCATTTCGAGTAGTTTCTGGTTACGTGGCCTGCCCAACTCCACTTCAACCTCGCTACATTTTCAATGATGTCGTAAACTTCTGTTATTCTCCTGATGTGTTCGTTACGTATCCCTATGTCTTTACTCCTAATATTGCTCCCCTCATCGCGCTTTGGCACACCCGGAGGCGGTTTGCACTATTTGCTGTGAGTGTCATTGTTTCGAGTCCATATGTCACCTCTGGTAGGACGCATGTATCACAGACTTCTTTTTAGATTTGTAAGAATGGTCGGTTGACGAACGATGTAGCTGAGGTTCCCGAATGCCATCCAGGCGTGGCCGAATTGTCGGGTAATTTCTGCTGTTTGATTTTCTCTCCCAAGTTGGATGTTATGTCCCAGATAGTTATACTGATTGACTATCTCCAGAGTGTGGTTTTTAATGGTGACTATAAGGTCATCTGAACTCATTTGATTTGAAGGTTCATTTTGAGACCAACAGCTTGGGAGCGTCCTTGAGTTCTTGGATCATTGTTGATAATTCGTTTGGCTCGTTGCTGAACAAGACAATATCATTTGCAAAACGAAGGTGGTTGAGAGGTTTTCGTCTATGTTGACGCCTTTCTGCCTCCAGGACAGACACTTGAAGACCTGCTCCAAAGCCAAGGTGAACAATTTCGATGAAATGTGTCCGCCCCCTCACACAAAAACCTTTCCAGTTATCCAGTCTTCATCAATTTTTACATGCAGGGACGCGTTCTCGTAAATGTAGCGGATCAGGTCTGTATATCTGGAGTTAATACGGGCATTGTTCATCGCTTTCATCACTGTCCAGGTCTCGATAAAGTCGAAAGCTTTCTGGTAGCCGACAAAGGTCATGTGAAGCGGAATGTTGTACTCCGTACACTTCTCTATCAGTGTGCGTACTGTTTGAATATGGGCGGTTGTATTGAAACCCTTTCTGAATCCTGCCTGTTCAACTGGTTCATAAAAGTCGAACTTCTGGCTGAGGCGATTTGTTATGATTTCTGTTAACAGCTTGTACAAGATAGACGCAGGCTGATGGGTCTGTAATTTTCCATGTTGGTATTGTCACCTTTTTTTGAAGAGGAGAATGACCTCTGCATTTTTCCAGGAATCTGGAATCCTTTCTTCATCGAATCATTTATTCAGTAGAATTAAGAGGGCTTCTTTAAGTGTCTCCTCTCCAACTTTTATCATCTCGTTGGTGATCTGGTCTTCTTCTGGAGCCTCACAATTTTTGAGCTGTTTTAAAGCTGTCTCTAGCTCGTTATTATCTATGGGCTCTAATTCTTCTGATGCCACGTTCACGATTGTTTTTCGTATTTCGTCTTGCGGGACTACCACTGATTGTTTGTAGAGCTTTCAATAAAAGTAGTCAACAGCTTCAGCGATCTTTTCTCTTTCACAGATAATTTCTCCCTTTGTCATTTTTCATTTGGTGAATAATCAGCTTGCCTCTAGATCGCATAGAACGAAGCACTCTCATGTTCACATGTTTGTTCTGATCAATCTTGTGTTTCATGTTCTCTGATCCCTTCTGATAGCCATTTTCACTTTATTATTTTCACCCTGCCCGATGTGGACTTGGACTTGGTGATGAGGTATTTCCTCCTGCTATGAATTAGCAGTGCTACGCCACCGATGATGTGTGAATTTTCGTCCTTGATATTTTGGAATAGAAGGTGTCCGGATTTAAGATTGATGGTTGCTCTGCCTTTTCGCCTCGTTTCGCTGATCCCAAGCACGTCCCATTTGATGTTCTGTAGTTCGTACTCTAAAGAGGCGAAATGTTCATCAAATCTCATGCTGCGAATGATATATACTGCGGCATCGAGATTCTTATCTAGATTTTGGTTTTTGGTCGTTTGCCTTGTAGTTCGGAGTGCGGGAGTTACGGGCATTAGATACTTCACCTACCTGGTGGCCAGTTCCGGATTTTTCAAATTTCGCTATGTGAATTTTGGTAGGCTTTTAGTCATAATCTTCTGCGCTGGCCAGACGGGTTCGAAGATGGTTTTGTAGCCGCCCACTTTGGGTCAGACGCTACTGATCACCATATATGGTTATCCTCACTTGGTTTAGCCTGTGGGTCAATACAGTTACCAGGGTGTGGCGCTTGGAGCCATCAAGTGAGAGTGGGGTGTCTCGTGACGATCAGGTGTTCCAAAACCCCCGTCCGTTTATGACAGTTGGGGTGACCATTAAGTACCTACTATTTAATCATCTGTTAACAGATTTCTAGTCTCGTTAAAACACTTTAGTCGATTTGGCAGTTTGCTCTTCTACTATGACAAGCAGCAAAATAGCGCTCGATCGAACTAAGGCGATGGGTTCCTAATTTTACACACATAATGCCATATGCGTTGTTGCCATTTAAGCAATACTTATTATAATTATTGTAAAAATATATTCCAGAAATGGTGCAAGGGTACATACGGATTTTCTATTATAATTTTAAACTCTTTTTAAAATAGGAAAGGTGGCAACTCTGGTTGCGTTACTCTAGAAACCGTCGGCGCGGCGTGTATCGATTCGCTATACTTATCTATTTATTAAACTTACACATGGCAATGTTGCGTGACATTTTAATAATCCAACTTAACGACACACTAGTGACGTAAAACGGCCACTGCTTAACTAACAACATGCAGCATAAAAAATCACATGCAACACTCTAAACCTAATCGTTCTTTGATTTTTTTTTATAAAGCTTTGCTGGTTGTAGTAATATCAATAATAATAATATGGTATCTTGTATCTTTCGAGATAAATTGGCAAATGCGCCAATTAAAAGGTTTACGTGCCTTGAGATTCTAAGTACTTAATGAAACGAGTGTGTTCATCACTATTATATTCTTTCACTCTGTGATTATCAAAAGTTTAGTACATTTAGTTAATTTTGATATTACTATAGCCAATAACCCTCCGCGGGCCACACAGGAATCACAAGAAGCATTCTGACAGACTGAGAAACCCCAGGTTCCTGACAAGCACGTGTCTCACCTGAACGTTCATCGAGAAGGAGGTGCGGTGTTGGGTGGTCATCAGGTCGTCGAGCATGCTCTGGTCATCGTCTTCGGGAAGTTCCATCTCGGACGACTGGTCCATAGTTCGCAGGCACTTGCTGCACATCTGACCCTGTCTGAAAGTACAATACACATTTCAATTTTGCCATCAAAATGCCGGATTCGTTCGTATATTACCTCACTTCGTCCAAAGTGGTCAGTTCTTCGTGCATGCTCTTCATGTTCAGGTCGTCGCCTCGATGGCTGAGTTGGATCACCTGATTTTCCAAGGCTTGGTTCTGTTGCACCATCGTGGCCAGCTGCTCCTCCAGCTCGGCTATTATCCTTTCGTCTTTGCTACATTGAGCCCGGGATTCCCTAAATACATATCCCAATATACAATAAAGTTTTTGGTGTCATTTTGAGGGTTAAAATGTAGTACCTTAGTTGCGCCAGTAATTGAGCCATTTGCTCCATTCCACTGTCGGCTTCGTCTGCGAAATTTTGGTCGCATTCCGGTTGGGTCTGAATGCAAGACGCTTGCGTCAGCCGTGGGTTAGGGGCGGTGGAAGGACTCTTAGACTGAAATTATCAATATTTTAGTCGACTGAGAATGATACAATTCTTCAACTCAATCAATGGGCTTTCTATATAAAAAACTATTACCACACACTTACCTGGTTTGACTCTGTATAACTCGAAAGGGAGGGCTCCTTTCGCGATTGCTCGTCATTCTCGTGTCTCCCGTGCACGTGTCTTAAAGTCACTGATTCTTTTTGATCGGCACTTTTGGCTAATCCCACGTCACTAGTTCTGCTGACTTTCTTCTTAAGTACGTCAACTTGCAGCCTGAATACAAATAAAACAATATTAATTAATCTAGTTTAATAACGTCCCCCGCCTATTTATTACCTAAGGTCGTCGATAGTACCCTGAAGGTCCTCGTTTTTCGCTTCCAGCTGTTCGACCGTCGCGTTGAGGCTCTTCAGGTGCTTTTTTTCGGAACTGTTCTCGAACTGCAACCGGTGATTGGTCCGTTCCAGATCCTGGATGCTCACTTCTAATTGTTCGTAGATGCGTAGTCGAGAATCGTTTACCTCTTTGAGAGCGACGGTTTGTTTCGTGAGATACTACAATATAAGAACAACTTGAAAAAATGAAATATTTATAAAATCAAACCAGTATTTAGAGTACGTATTGAATAAAATAGGTTTGTAGTAGCTTGATCTTTTATTTATTTATTTATTTATTTAGCAGATATACACCACAGAGCAGAGCTCCAAATGGTACGGAAAGAGCTAAAACCAATTAATCGTAGGACATTATATGAAACATTTGCAACACTTAACATTCAATATATCCGATTTGGCCGGTGTAAAATATTTTTAAATTTCATTTTATACGCTGCATTTGGCAAAAAAATGCTGTATTTTGCGGTAAGGATTATTGAAAAGAGGTCAATACTCTTCGGTTAATTAATTCTAAATTTATTGATTTGATTTGCTGTCAATGAGCTTAAGGTTGCCGCATTTATTAATGTAAAGTCATTTTATTTTAAATATAGGTTAACGATATATTTTATTAGCTTTTATAACACTATTGTGGCATTGAGTAGCTATTTTAATCATCCCTTTCTCTTATGTAGCCCTCAGGCACTTTGTGACTATATTTATTTTAGTTGATAAGCGAACCATAGATCACTTAAGTTTGATCGAATCACTAAAATAGGATATTATGTTATCAGTATAACTTTGCTTAATTTATATTACATTACCGTAGAACGGCCAGCAAACCGTTTTATAATTTTAAGAATTTTGTTAATAAAACCTGTTTCTAAGCTTCATTAGATCCGTCAAATTTATATTTTATTCTCGGTTTAAATATTTCATAATTTTTGACAGCTTCTGATAAAACTAATAAAATATTCGCAATATTCAGTTGGTACTGTTGGTAGCACTGGATAGTAGGGATGGGCTTGTCACAGGCCATTTTGTCCGCCGTATATCGATGCGTAAATCAAAGAATTTGTCACCCTTCTCATGGTCCCGAACGGATTCGTAGGTAATAACGGAGAGATCCTCGTAGTTATGCCGACCGACTTGGTTTCGTCGCTCGTCCGATCGAGAAATCTTAATAAACTCGCACTGCGAAATAATGCGATTTTCAACAATTGAATTTAGCGCGTGGAGACTAAGTCGATGGTAGAAGGCTTTGTTTCCGGCGCCGTCGCATACTGCTTTGGGACTGGTTGATAAGATTGAGCGTCACACGCATTTATTTTAATTGTCTATGAATAATTGGGAATTCTATTAATTGAAGTGGCTTAATAACAATGCCTTTTTGCCTACTCTGGGTAGTTTTTTTGTGAGGACGCCTGTGCATCGAAATCCCAGGGTTTTATCGTTTAATTCCCTTGGATGAATTATTGAGAGGAACATGTGATCGACCATACTGGTTGTGCGAGTTGCTTATGAGGTTTTCGGTCGCTTGGGTCACTCTTTTACGACGAACCGAGTCAAGCAGTCATTTTGGACGCCGGTCGGAATCAATTTTGATTTTCACCTGTTAATGGGATTTTTCTGACCGGGTCATTTTAACAGTTTCAGTCTTTAGTGTTGGTGTCTGAAACTGCCCTTGGTGGGACTTGAGTGCTGCTTTGCAAATTGAGTTGAGTCTTTTGTGATTTTGTTTGTCTCTCTGTGAACGTCATCATTTTGTGAAGCACGTGGGCAGATTTTTAATTCCCTTTTTAATCTCTTACAGAAACCCACTACCCACTTGCCCACTAAAAGTCGTCTAGCGTTAAACAACTGGCTACCCCCCTACACAGGTAAATTATTGTTTTTTTAACACGCTTTTATTAGCTTCACCTGTATGTATGTTTGTTTGTTTGTTTGTTTGTAACGAACGTCAGTTCGCGATCCTCCGTGCGGCATGTTCCCGATGAGATAGAGGGCTGAAATTTTCAGGGACTGATTGTTTATTATCTTTATCCTACTGGTGACTTGACCGTGGAGTAAACTGCCATATATTAAGGTCTGTAATTAATTAGTGGCTATAATAACGCGAGGTCTAACTAGTTTATTTATACATTGTCTTTGCGGCAGTTATCAACGAAACTTAACTGAACTAAATAGACATAGTTAGTTAGTTACACGGTATATGTGACGGATCATGATTCGATTATAACCGGGAATTAGTCTTTAATTAGGTGATTACTCGGGCTAATTGAACTTACTTATAACGAGAAGTTATTCGCAGTGGCTGGTTTCAACACATATTACTGACGTTCTTTTATTAATGCTTTAAGCGATCATCATCAGTTACAAATAAATATTTCGGAATTTGTTTAGGGTAAGCGTGTGAATTATTTTCACCGAGTAAAGCCTACCTTTAAGAGTACAGTAACCATAAGAATTGACTACTGAAATTTTCTTCAACTTAATTTCCTGACCAGCTGTGATATTTTATTATTATTAGGTAATAAAACAATTCCTTTGTTTGTTTACTTACTTTTATTTGATTGATTTTTTTTATTGTGACTTTGAAGGAGAGACCCATTACAGTAAGTATCTGTTTCTTCCACTTTCCACTTTGGGGTAGTTCTCGCTTTTGCTGTCTAAAAGCCCGTGGCGCCTTAAATAAATCAACCCGCACCCTACTCTCCGGCATTTGAGCTTGGGCCTAATTTACACGCTCGGCGACAGCTCGTTTCAGCCTACGGATTGACCTACTTTATTTCTTTATTTCATTCAATATCTAATTTCAAATTCTCAAAATTAAAATTTTTCCTTTCGATTTGAGATTATTCACTCCCAGTTCCTTCTAAGCTAGAGTGAAGGTTAGCGCCCATCAGAAGGACAAAAAGAGCGTAATAGGGTATTTCTCATAATTGCTGCTGTCGATTTAGATTTTTAAAAGTTTACATTTTCTAGTATTTCTTGAACAATTTAATTTCAGCTCATTAATTGTGGCTTCCGTAGTCGTTTTACAACCATAATAAACGAGAACTAAGTCGTTTATTATTTTAGAATTATTCCTCGTATGGAATCCCTTGGCATTTTTCAGCTCTATCACTTCTTCTTGTTTTCACGTTCTTTTTTTCTAATCTCGTGGTAGTGGAAAGGCAAATTGACTGAAACGAATAGATAGTTCTGCTAGAAACACCCTTCGAGGTGAAAAGAAGGTTTGCTTTAGTGCAGTCATAGTGACTCAGCATTTAGTATTGTATTTGATACTACCCTTCTTGGGGGATATTGTGTTGGTTTCTGTTTGTGTGTTGACACGACCAATTTATCGGGATTTAAATACTGCACTAGAGGCTTCTGAACTCATCTTACAAAACCGAGACCGTCGACTTTCTAGCCACCCTCCGTCATAAGAGAGGGTCCTATCTCCGGGTCAATCCTATCTCGGGGCCAGTCCTATCTCCGGGCTACACTACAGCCAATCCTATCTCCGGGCTAATTTTATCACAGAATCATCTGCTCGTTCTACCCTCGCCCTCGGAGCCAGTGCCATAGCAGTACCTACAGGTGCCCGACGCCTTCACCAGAGGTACTTCCTACCTCCTCTATTGAGCTCGTCGACAGGATCTAACAGGGTATCGTACAGAAGCTGTAGTTTATTTAGTCATTTATTTTTCTGGCCGATTGTTAATATTTAAATATACATCTAGTTTTGACAGCCCAGTTTTAAGATAGACTAATTTTGATTATTAATTTATTTTTCTGACCAATTGATATAATCGCTCTTAATTTTCCTTTTTTTAATATAAATCAAGCATTGGCAATCGAGCTTTAAGATAGTTTTCAATAATTTTATTCTTTTATTAATTCATCGGGTCAATTGATATAATTATTGTGGCCGTTTATTACCACATATTATTATCACTGCGTTTATAATTGGCGCAGTTACTAGCGCACGCATACATATATGTAATAAGCTTAGGTATATCAAATTGATCACTTGGGATTTTAGTGTTTAGAGCGTTTAGTTGTAAGGCATACAGTACCGAGTTAACAACAGAATTGGTCTCTGTACAATCCTCATGTTATACCATTATTATTATTTACTTAATAGTCTTTGACATTCATAAAAACACAATCCTTAATTTTTTTCTACCAGGATTCCTGATGACCGAGATAACCCTACAGGTGTAAGAGATTAAGAAAGCTATTAAATGCATGGTTGCCAAATTGGACGATAAAAAACCTTGTATATATAAAGCATACGTTCTGTTACCTCAATTTCTAGTTTCTGATCTTCGATGGTCGTCTGTTTTTCCTTCAGCAACGTTTCGAGCTCCCTGTTTCGGTCCAACAGTGTCTTTCCCAGTTCGGCGGCCAGGTGTAGATCTGTAACGAAACGTACGGGATTAATCTTATGTTTTTGTTTTAGTGAAGTTTTAGTGGGATAAAAGAAGTCAACTACATTTATTCAGCTTATATACTAAAGGTTTCCAGACAACTAACAATTAATGGGAGCAAGATCCGGTAGTCGGGCAGGACTTTTAAATGCTTCTCCATAAAACCACGCCTCTGACGGAACGTTCTATATACAAATCAAGTCGGTACTCTTCTGGGCGTTCACAGGAATGTTGTATTCTTTAATGGGCATTTACTACCCACCCAGAACCATTAATAATATCAATTATTTACGGCGAGATATCGTTTCGTTAATTTTTTTAGCCTAAAAGGGCATTTCAAAGCCGTTACATAATAGCGTGCCATTTAAAAGTTAATGTTGTATACATTCAGCTGCGTGCAGGTGCCTTTAGAATATTGAACATATTAACATTACGGTTGTTATTACTGACTTTGAGTTACAGTTAGCATTCGAAAAAGCGCAAGTTCACTGCGCAGATGCACATAAAACTCTTACAAGGACAAAATCGGTGCAATCAAAAATTGACTGTGGGAATAAAAAGACAAAACCAGTTTCCGGGAACGGAACCCCAGTTTTTGGCGATGTAACGGAAGACGACGATACGCTCTCCAATATATCCATGGAGTCCATCCCAGACTCGAACTTGACTGAGGTTTCCATAAGAAATATTAAAAGCAAATCCAAGAGTTTTGCAGAAGTCTGTGTTCAGTGTAGGCTGGATTACGAAAAACTCCGCGATTGCGAACCGGGCCATAACGATACACGGAAATTGGTCATGAAAGTGCGCCAGCACTTCAAGGACGTGCACCCCACGAGATTCAAAAAGCCTGTTATGTCTAAGATCGACACAGGTAAGAAAAACAAGGCCAGTCCTACGGGTATCCAAGGCTCTGAAACCACAAAGAAACCCAAGGTCACCTTGACCGGCCGGCAGCAGCCTAGTCAAATGGCACCGCCGCGCCGCCACCCCCATCTTCTGATCTCCCAACAAGCGGAAATGGAAAGGACGTCTTTAGGACCCCCTTCAAGCAACTGCCCTTCAAGAGAAACTTCAAGGTAGTAGCCTTAGAAATGGGCCAACCCCCAGTTACCACATCGAACTCGTTTCAACCTCTATCTGACATTAACACAGAGGACGAGGATACGGATGCGGCCAGCGTAGCATCCACCTCTGCCTCTGCAGGGATTAGGCGAAAAACTGCAAACAGCAAGGGTAAGGCCGCCCCTAAACCCAAAGTACAGCCGTTACCCCCCGTAGTAATCAAGGGCCGTCCGGCTGACCACCGACAGCTCCGTGAAGATCTGAAGAACATGCACATCACTAAATATCAGCTAAAGTACACGAAAAATTCTGTCATCGTGTACTGCGATAACGCTAATGATCTGCAGACTTTAAAACGTACTTTGGTTCAAGAAAGCACCGAATTTCACACCTACGCCGAAACCCAGGAGAAAACGCGTGCGTTTATCCTACGAGGCCTGGACGGGGACATCCAAATTCAAGACATCGCAGAAGCTCTTCGGGACGAATATAATATAACCCCAAAGAATATTTACCAAATGCGGAAAACATGGACGCCAATGTTTTTAATCATTCTAGGCACTGATTATACAATCCGACGTTTGAACAGTGAAGTGAGAACCCTAATGTGTGTCCGTATCTCATGGGAAGCAAGGCGTTCCGGCAAGCCAGTCTTACAATGTAAGAACTGTCAACAGTTCGGACATGCCAAATCCTACTGTAGCAGGAAAACCACTTGCAGCAAGTGTGCAGGGCAGCACGATATCACCCAGTGCTCGCAAGACTTCCAAAAATGCGCTAACTGTGGGGGCCCTCACCGATCTATAGACGAGGAGTGTCCTGTATATGCCTATAAATTTAACTTAATTCAAACGTCTGGGACTAAAACCAGACAACCAAATAAACCAGCCTTCAAACCTGCCCCACTGCCAGTTAACCCGGCCTGGAGAGACAAAGCTTCGGCATCCAGAGTTGCAGACGGTCTAAGTGGCCAAGGCCTAAGCAATGGCCAACGCAGTGATGACTTCAACAACCAGTTCCCAACCCTTCGTCCCAGAAATATACGTCAGAGCCAGGATAGCCGCCCTAAGCAAAATCAAAATGTACAGGTAAGTGGTGCTGCGCACAATAGCTCGATCCCTAATAATAGTAACACCCATAATTCAAACTCAAACATTGCTAGCATAATGTCAAATTTAAATAACGTTGTTACCCGTATAAATAACCTTGTTAATTTAGAGCAACTTTTCTTGGCACTTGAATGTTATTCTGACATGCTCGAAGCGTGTCGGGGCGACAAGGCGGAAATCGTCCAAGCCTCGATACGCTTCTTCTCGCATGAGTACACGAGATTCAATATATAATGTTAGTAGTCGCAAGTTGGAACTGTAACAGTATCAGGCCCAAAATGGGCGAGTTCCGTAACTTTATGCATACTTCCAATTTTCAGATTGTTTTTCTCAATGAAACACGTTTAGATCCTGGCTTTACACTAAAAGTTAGGAACTACAATGTGGAGCGATTTGATAGGCCCGATCGAAACGGAGGAGGCGTGGCCTGCTTCATACACAGGTCGCTTCGCTTCAGGCGAGTATATAGCGTGCGCTCCGCTATAGAACATGTTAGTATCGAACTGGAGAGCGGCCTGCGTGTGACCGGCTGCTACGCACCTCCGGGTCTCCGCCTCACGGAAAACGATCTCCTTGCTTTACTTCCGCAAAATAGAGTATCCCTGCTAATTGGTGACCTCAACGCCACCCACGCCGCATGGGGCGGTAGAACCAACAGCAGGGGTAGACTACTGAAGGGGATAGTCGAAAATAATCTTGAAATGTCCTACCACAGAACACCGAATCCCACCTATCTTCGCAGTGACTCGTTCCTGGATGTCGCTATAACTAGGGGAGCGATAAGAACCACACAGCTTCAGGAAATGAACACCTTAAACTCGGATCACCTTCCGATCAAGATTGGCCTGTACTGCAGGGTCCATATGACGAGTGACACCGTCATTTCGTACAGGAATGTTGATTGGAGGGAGTTCCGAGCGAGGTTAAACGAGCTAACTGTCGTTCCCGGACAAATAGAGACAATCCAGGAGCTTGAGAATGAAGTTGATAAGCTTACAACTAATATCCAGCGCATCCGAGATGCTATGTGTCCTAGGGTTACAATCCACCCTAAGACAGATTCCCTGCCGGAACCTATCCTTGAACTTATAACCTACAGAAACCGTTTTCGACGTCGATGGCAGAGAAATCGGACAGCAATGGGATCCGCTCAAATCAACGCACTGACGGAGGAGATCGGGGTAAAGATTCGTGAACACCGCGACCAGACATGACTAGAATATATCAACTCTGTCAGTAGGGACGACGGCTCGCTGTGGAAGCTGGCCAGGCGAATTCGCGGAGGTGGTACGCGAATCCCTGTGATTAAACACCGCGGTGTTGATATCGCGAGTGATCAGGGAAAAGCGGAAGCCTTCGCTGACTACCTGGAGGGCGTCTGCAGCGGGTCGCCGGATACCCTTCCTGTGCAGGCTCACTGTAGCTCAATTGTTGATATATTCAAACGGCAAAAATACCCCATCCCCCCGGCAGTGTTTGATAAATTGAGAGCCACGCCTGCGGACATCCGCAAAGCTATCTGCCGTTTACCGAGAAATAAAGCTCACGGCCCGGACAATATTCCGAATATAGTCCTGAAAAATTTACCCCGGAAAACATTAATCCATTTCATGCATATAGTTAACGCGGTAATCAGGCTGCAGCACTTCCCGAAACCCTAAAAGGCAGCGTGCGTCATATACACATCCCGAAACCGGGTAAAGACCTAACTTTACCCTCTTCATATCGACCGATCTCCCTGCTGAATTCTCTCGGGAAGGTAACCGAAAGACTTATCTTGCCGGGCATCAGTAGGGAGGGTGATCGGCAAAACGTACTACCCCCTGAGCAGTTCGGTTTTCGCGGCCGGCATGGTACCGTCATGTTGGCCGCGAAGATCGCAACTGACGTATATCGCAGCTTCAGCACTAAACAATCAGTGGCATTGTTACTTTTGGACATTGAAAAGGCGTTCGACAGGGTGTGGCACGAGGGGTTGCTTTTCAAGCTACTGGCGAAGTATAACTTCCCGCTTTACCTAGTTTCCCTTATCGCGTCATACCTTGCCGAGCGCACTTTCTTTACCAGAATAAACAAACACTCCTCTGCGAGCAGGCGACTGCGAGCGGGGGTACCACAGGGCACGGTATGGTCGCCGCTGCTTTTCAATCTTTTTATTGCAGATATCCCGTCTCATCCCAGAACCAATAAAGCCCTTTTTGCCGACGATACGGCAATTTACTCCTCGCATCCCCTCGCTGAGGTGGCGAAGTCAATCCTTAGCGATCACATGAACGTGCTTGTTCCTTATTACGAGAGGTGGAAGATATCTCTCAATGCTAGCAAAACCGAGCTAATCGTCATCACGCGTAAACGCAAAGATATCAATGTCACGCCTCTCGTAATAGGGAGCACGCAGATACTGCCAAAACCACAGGTGAAATACCTTGGCATTACCTTTGATAACAAATTAAATTTCAACCGGCATATCTCTGCCATCATTGGTAAGAACGAGGGTGTCACAAAGGGACTGGGCTTGTTGGTAGCGAGCAGGTCTTACCTGAGCCCTGCCAACAAGCTCATCCTTTATAAGAGCATCGTGAGACCAGCGTTATTCTACGCCGCTCCGGTGTGGTGCTCGGTGGCTCGTACTCACAAAAAGAAATTGCAGGTACTGCAAAATAACTACCTAAGGGCGGCGTTCTCCTTGACGCGGCGCGATCGAGCTAGAATCGATGACTTACACGCGTGGTCCGGCGTTGAATACGTTCAGGAATATATTGATGGCCTCGCGTGTAAGTTCTTCGATAGCCAAATCAAGGGATCGCTGCTAACTGCGAATATAGCAGACGTGAGATACGACCCCGAGCGCCCCATCAAACACGGCACGATATACCGGGAAACGACCCTTTTTTTACAAGCAGCTAAGGCCGCCGTAAATTAAAACAAAGTGTAAATATTGTAAATACAAACTATTCAACACTTAATTCACTCTCCTACACCGTCAATCGCAGTTGAGTTCTAACCACCGAAGCATCCATGTCCGCGGCCTGATCCGTGGGCTCAAACAAAGTGACCTGATGCTGCTACAGTAATACCGGAGCAGACTTCGTTGCTAAGTCTAATCTTGTATATTTGTATATAGTAACCATAAGTTCATGTTGTACATATTGTATTGTCCTTTTTAACTTCTGTGACTCTGCTCTACGCGAGCATTTAAGCAAGGCTTTTCCCCAGTTTTCCTTGCAAAACAGACCTTGTAGCAAAATTACATAACGTAGAACGCACTCTAACTAATTTTAGCTTCGGCCAACTATCAATTAAGCGACATTGAAGGGGTCACCCAAGTAATGATCGAACAAAGAGCAGCACCGCTTAACCTAGTTATAGATAGCTTACCACCTAGCCCCATCAGGGTGTCATGCCCTGTTGGCCAAGACGCTGAACAAACAGCATCGGGCGCAACAACAGGCAATAGTTAGTTAGTCACTAGCGCACAATAACATATCTGGACTAGGCATTGCCGTTGTACCATAGTAATATCAATAAACTTATGTCTATCTATCTATTACTGACTTGAATTACTCATTCATTGCACTTGGTATAACTATCGTTTATTATTTTAAAAAAGTTCAATCGAATGAATTAGTAAAAATAGCTTTTGTTCGACGTCTTACTTAGCATATATGTTACTATAAGGCACATTCAAGTTTAGCCTAAAATTTCATGATAAAAGAGTGACAAAATAGCGTTGAATGGTTATTCTTACATTGATTCGTTTTTGAACACATAAATACTAATTATTTCTCCTACAGCGGCGTGCGATCCATGGAAGCAAAGAGAGCATTGTTTCCCCTTAAAATTCTAGAAACAATGCTCCCCAATTTAGTACTATTTTGTCTCAATAATAAGTATGAATAATAATTAGTGTGAGAGGCAGGTATCAGTATATATTTCATTTTTGTGATCCAGCCTCCAATGTCCAAGTCGGCCATGGGCCGTTTGTTCTTCTCGACATGAACCATGGCCGATCGGGACATTGGAGGCCGGATCACAAAAATGAAATATACTGACACCTGCTTCACACTAAGATTAATATGTCGTTTTCATAATTATTATTGGGGAGCATTATTTCTAGAATTTTTTAGGAAAACAATGCTTCCCTTGCTTCCATGGACCGCACGCCGCTATTTCTCCATTTCTTCAAGCCTATCTCAAATCTAAAGCATTTCTGGACAAAATGGTGAAGGCGCATTTTAACTTTTTCCATATAAATAACGATAATTCTAACGCTCCAACACCGCGGCTCGCTAAAAGTTCAATGTCATCGAATCACGAATACTTTCATGTGTGTATGGATAATTCGTGTCGATCGCGTGTGTTGTAACTTCTAATTTGTCATTATTAATTTAATTTTAATTATCATTCGAACGAGCGTTCATTGAGAACGACCGCCACCGTCGATGGTATAGAAAGCATTATTTTATTGTGTACAGGTGCAACCGGCTTAATACAACCCATTAAACATATTATTATTATTATTATTAAGCTGGCATAATACGGCCTGGAGCTAATCTGATGCTATACAAGTAATATTATTTTATGGTCGTTTTACGAGACGATATTTTAAAAGATGAAAGGCAGGAAATATCTACCTGGCTGGCGATTTAATTTTATTTAAGTATATTTTTATAATCGCGCGCCAGGTACGTAAGGAAGAACGTTTTCCTTCTTCCACGGTACGACATGCTGATTTAGCCTCTAATGAGTACAGTTCCTTCCTAAATTTGCTTCATTCATTTCAAGACTGCGAACAGAATAGGTATTTCACAGAAAAGGCCTGTTCGAAATGCTGATTTAACCTCTAGTCAATTTCCATTAGGTATCCCCCAAATCATATTTTACTTCGTCCTATCCTATCTTAAAAATTGCAACCTCTAGTAACTATTCCTTATTTTTACCAAATTTGTATTTTTCTTCATCAATTTACCAATTATTGTCTGGTTGTTTTCCACGAATGGCCTTACCGAAATACCGATTTGACCTCTAGTGAGTATCCAATTTAAAAAATATACGGTGTAGCCGAAAAGTATGGGCACGTTCTAATTTATTTCCAACTGACTGTATTGTTTTGTTTTTCGGAAATATTTTGAATAATATAGCATGGCACAAAAAATCATTATTATAGCATCAACATTGACATTGACACCTGAATGTGATAATTTTTGTAGCCAACTTCCGGTCTAAGTCAATACTAAAATATATTACGACCGAAGCCGTAGTCATAACAGGATTAGAATGTCATTTTAAGTCATCTACGCTACTGGTTAATTCGCATCAATTACCCATTACCATTAAATCCTATTGTGGGAATACTTTACATGACTTAAATATAAGTCTCGCGCGAAATTCAATGGCTTCCGTTCGCTTCTGTTGATTATTATTTGCGTTTGCCGAGTCATTTCCATAATAATTAAGCAAAAAAGCCATACCATAAATTAATGAACCCAAGAAGTTCATTACGTTTAACGCAGAGAAACATTGAAGAGTGATAGATTAGTTTTGACGAGTAAACAATGACATCGCGAATAATTAACGAGGTTTTTTTACATGTTTACGTAAGAATGTTTCCTTTCAAATATCTATAAAACGTCTTTCACAAATTAGGAAATAATTAGGATAATAATCAAAAGGAATCAAATCAGTATTATACGGCGGATCTAAATTTTCGGCAAAAAAAAAACATAGAATAATACGTTAATCTCGAAGCCAACACACTTCTCTTTTATAACTTGTTAAATATATATTTTTTTTATTTGGAAAATTGATAATAATCAAAAGGTCTCAAATCGGGATGGTACGATGGACGATCCAAGCGAATAAATGGGTAGGGCAACTTCCGGTTAAATCGGTTAGCGTTAAAAACATATATCTTGTATAGTTATGAAATAAATCCTGAAAGAGAGAGAAAGATTGCTCTTTCCAATGAGTGATTGGGAGAGTGGAAAAGAGAAGAAAGATAGAGCAAATAAAAGACCTACGTCTACCTACACCAAATCTTCGACCTTCGGACCTGTGCATTTGGTAACAGCCCAGTGTTGTCGTTCTAATATTTAACCTCACGCATAGGCTTCCGCTCGCCTCGGGAGCACAACCATAAAACAAGATATTGTACGGAAGCAACTCGCGTCTACCTACAGCAAATTTTCGACCTTCGGACCTGCACATGTGGCAACAGCCCGGTCTAATAATTGCACTTCACGCATGGCCTTACGCTCGCTTCGCTCGTTCCGGGGGCGCAACCAAACAAAACTAACTCAAAATTAAGAAAATACACGAAAAACAACTCAAAAATATATAAATTAGCACGTACGCATGCGTGAAGGCTCAAAATTGCTGTAGGTAGACGCGAATACAGAAGCAGAGTGAGAAAGAAAGAGATATAGGATGGAAAGATGGCAACAAGAAGGTATAGCATTATTCATAAAACAAGATAGAAAAGACTGATATAAACATGACGACGAAGAAGAAAAAGATATAATGCACGAACCAATTAAAAAAAGAAACTACAATAAACACCGAAGTAATGGTCGACAAATAATGACAGTTTCGGTCGACATTACGGACAATTTGTCACTTTTCCATAAAGATTCAATAAAAACATAATATTTTAACGCTTTTTTGCCTTCTATAGGCGTGCATTAACCTAATTAAAGCAGCAATATTTATTTCAAAACATTTGTAAGATAAAAAATGAGAAAATTTGTTTACTTACGACATTCTCAGACAGCCATATTGACAGTTCGTTTAGACGCGGCTAATTCGAGCGCTGCGTAGCCCAATGAATACGCTGTTGCCATTTATATTTAACTTTTCGTATGGCCCTCCGCTCGCTTCGCTCGCTACGGGACTCAAAACTAACCCAAGACGTACTCCAATTCAAGAAAAAAAACAAAGAAAAGCAACGGGAGTTGAACCCGGGCCGCCGGAGTGAGACCCAGCCATCTAGACCCCTTAACCACGAAGGCTCTTACGACACACTGATTGCATCGCGAAGACATGGCGCGAAACTAGAATAAGTTTGGCAACCGCGTATGCAATAGGCTACAAGAGGCTCGAATTAGTCGCTTTAGTTCGTTTTGAGTTGACACATATAGCCAGTGTTGCCAATACAATTTTTAAAAATCCACTAGGAGAGAGTCGTTTTTGAAAAGCGTCTAGCCATAGGGCGTAATTTTCGATGCCGCATGCGCAATGGCGAAACAAGAACGAAATATCGGAATTTTATTATCCATGTCTCTAAGTTCTAGCAAAACCTCTACGTCGGGATGGTGTGGTGGGCAGAGTGCTTGCCTGTCATTTCTGCACTGCGGGTCGATCCCGTCAGATGTTTTGTTTACCTTTTTTTGAGGTTATGTTTGTTTTTTGCTAATTTGCTTTTTTTTCTTAATTTTGGGTTAGTTTTGGTTAGTTCTTGTTGATTGAGCCCCTGTAGCGAGCGAAGCGAGCGGAGGGCTATGCAAAGCCATAATAATACCTATCATTCGTTTCGCCATTGCGCATGTGGTATTGAAAATTAAGCCTGTACTCTAGACGCTTGTAGTGTTGCCAACTCAATTTTTAAAAATCCACTAGTTAAGGGTCATTTTGCTACTAAAAATTCACTAGAATTTTATTACTTCAAAGGACAAAACTAATTAAATCAATGATCAATAAATTTGACTCAACAATCGATGCTTTATTCAAATTTACTGAACTATAACCTTTAAAAATGCTGAACCTGCACCTCAGGCATTTGTACCTTTGACTAGCGTCTCGCCACTGTGGGGAGCCTCATCCCGAACTCCGCTGTATAACTCGTTTGAAGTAACGTTTTTCATAAGCGTCTGGGTGCACCGGAATGGATTTCATCCTTTATTGGCATATTACAGACGGCGTGTAAAGTTTTTGGCACGCAAGGCTTCTAATTTTTGGTGAATTGTTTCCAGAGCATGGTGGTCTAGTGGTTAGATGGCTGCGCTTGTAAATCTTGTGATATGACGATGATGACGCGAGTTAGATTCCTGTCAATGCCGACAGATGTTTTTATATTTTTTAAGGTTAATTTTGAAGTAAAAACTTCAATAGGCGCATTTTGCGTTTTTTTTTGTGGGGGTTGAATGAGACGGAGCCATCACGCGTCACGCTCGGATACGTAACGTGACGCTCCTTCTTCTGGCATGTTCCCGTATACAGGTAGAGGGCCGAACTCTTCAAGGGATGTAGCCGGAGTAAAAAGAAGTTCCTGGACGGGACTCCGTAACCCCCCCCCCCCCCCCACGGTTTGGCCAGGAGAGGGAGGGAGAAGGAAAAACTTAAATAATTAATTTCGGGAGAACGAGAAAGGGTCCGGGTCGAAATATTTATGGTAGGGGGACCGGGGCTCTCATTTAAGGGGGGATTTTGGAGTGAAATAATAATCAACGTTTCATAGGAATAATGTGATATAAATGCGTGAAGTGCCGAAATATCCCAATCAGAGTTGCCAACTGTTCTGCCCCGTTTTCCCCTCAAAAACCTGCACGATTCCCCACAATTCTCCACATCCCTCATGAACTTTTTAGGTTTGTCAGATTTGGACTATTTGGAGTAAGTAATAAAAAAATGGCAACATGGTTTCGTGTATATTCATTAAAATAACAAAAATCAAATTAAAAATGGTTAATTTAGTTTTATGAATGAAAAATCACGTGAAAATATAAAGCATGTTGCTTTTTCTGTCGATATATTTAAAGTGTTACAAAATCCCCACACCTGTTGAAATTCCCTACACAGATTGGCAACCCTGATCCCAATATGGTAATGGAGGATGAAATTAATTCCGGTGTACCCAGACTCTTGTCATTTTTCGAGAAAAGCAGGAATGTGACAGGTTGGCTCAGGTGGTGAAGCTGGCGTCTCTAGAACGCAAAGTGATTGGTTCAACGCCCTCTGGCAAGTTTTTTTTATTAAATTAGTTAGTTTTTTGGCAAGCCTTGGGTTAGTTTTTGTCGGTTGCGCCCGGCAGCGAGAGGAGAGACATTGTATGAAGTGAAAATGTAAACAATTAAACATTAAACAACGCATGTCATGCCATAAGTAGGGATCAAGCTCCCCACCGCGGCGAGATGCTAGTGTACCCTTGTCATTTACTACCAAACTGCCCTCTAAAACTCGCAATAGGATCGCCCGCGGCTCGAGGCGCCCGTCGCCGTTGCCAATTGTGGTTATTAATATTAAAATATCCTACAATTTTCGCGTTCAAATATATCGTTATTTTGCTGTTGACATATTTTGATATTTTTAAGACTTCAGGTGATTTTACATGCATTTTCTATTAGAAATTCACGAGCTACTAGACCATATTTTGTCCATTAGGACACTCAAATTCTATTATATCTAGGTAGAATTTTTACCAAGTTGGCAACACTGCATATAACACGTTACGTAATAGCGACTGTGCGTGAATTTTGCGACGTTGCCAATAATTGCTTTAGTTAATATCCGAAATAGTTCTTATGCATAATACCTAACATTTTACTTTGGGCTAGTTTCGGTTAGTTTTTGTTGCTTTTCTTTCCCAAGGCGTGTAAAGCGAGCGAGGGGCATTGCAGATGTGAAGTAACCCAAACTGACGCCAATTTTTAGAAATCATTTTCGGATATTTACTGAAAATGTTACTTATTATGCATAATCCGGCAACGTTGCATTAATATTCATTAAATTTGACACTTGGAGCTAGCCCTAGCGCGCCTAATGTATTATTTCACTTCACGCATGACCTTCCGCTCGCTTCGCGGGCTCAACAAACAGGAATTAACCAAACAGGAATTAACCAAAACTAACCCAAAATGAAGAAAAAAAACTTTTTATAAACATAACCTTAAAAAAGAATTAAAAACAGACAGGAATTGAAAGACATCGGTAAACAGAATGCTCATTAGGTGCCACGCTAGGGCTAGCTCTAAATAAATTTGACAGAAACCATTGTGTGTGACTAGCGTTTCGCCGCTACAGGGAGCTGTGATCCCGACTTCTGTCGAACGGTTAATGGCGGTTCATGTGTCATTTAATGTCTACATTTGTATTTTTACGTTATATAACCATCTAAACTGACGCGAACAAAAAAGACATTTTCGGATATTTATTAAAATGTTACTTATTATGCATAATCCGACAATGTTGCAATAATATTTCTCAAATTTAACAGAAACCATAGAGTTACTCTGCTTAGAGTTGCTAAAAATGATGATTTTTATAGGAATTATTATTTTTTGCTTAAATAATGCATTTTCCGCATAATTAATGTCCGTAAAGTCGTCCGGACCTCAAATGACTACCAAAGAAGGTCTTGAAATCGAATAAGAACAATAATAAAGTAAATGATTTGTAAAAATCAATATAAAAATAACTAGATGATTACACACGTAAAAGAAATAGACAGCAACCAACTGGTATAGAAGGCATTATTGGAAAAGGAGAAGAAAAAGAAAACAAAACAAAAACAAGAAAATAAAACAAAAATACAAAACAACGTAGAAAGGACTAATATAAATACAAAGAACGAGAAAACATCGGAGTACCGGCTTACATAGTTATAGAGAAAGGAATGACGATGACGATGAAGATGACGATAAGTATGAAAATGAAGTTGAGGATGTAGATGAACATGAAAATGAAAATTACATGAAGATAAAGATGTAGATAAGGATGAAAATGTAAGTGAAAATGAACATGAAAATGATTATTACGATGAGAATGGAGATGAAAATGAAGATGAGAATGAACTACAACGTAGTTTTATCCATAATACCGAAACATAATTTTTGCACTCAATGCGCGTTTCACTAACCATGTTTTTAGTAGTTTTATTTAATATTAATCAATTAAAAATTAAATTTGCAATTAAAGCGAGACGAATATTAAGGCCAGTTGACTAGCGCCGTTCTTTTTGGTGGTAGACGTGGGCGGAGCCAAAATCGACTAGAGTTTTATTGGCGGAGCTAGGGTGATTTCCATGGTAATGATAGTTCGGACAAGAGTAAATTGCCCTGGATCAATCAGTATTGGTGCAAAAGAGTTAGGCAATGGGCAGGTTGGCCGAAGCTCTCAAATGGAAGATGTAGGTATATAACTAACGCATGAAAACTTCCTAGAGATTAAATCGGCATTTTGAAGAGGCGGTTCGTACGAAATGGTTATTTACAAATGAAATATCTATTCATGAAGGAAAATGCAAATTTAAAGAATTTCTCGGAATTATTTAAGGAAAAACATGAAAAACTTTAATCGTCGGAAACGGTTAGAGGCAAATAAATAATATTTAAAATATGAAAATATATAAAAAAAATAAGTTTGTTTGAGTTAAGAAACTTATTCCACAAAAAAGCATTTGATGGGTTGAATCATAACAATAATAAAGAAGACGATGGCATAGAATATGTTTTGTAAAAACCAATATAGAAATAACAAAACAGCAACCAACTGACACAGAAGGCATTATTGAACAAAGAGAAGAAAGAAAAATAAAACAAAAACAAGAAAATAAAAAATTAGAAGACAATGTAGAAAGGACTAATATAAATACATAGGACGATAAAACATCATAGTGCTGGCAAAGAAGGCATTAAAGCTTTACATAATTATAAAGAAAGGAAAAGGACAAAAATCTTGACAAAAATGCACATAAAGATGACGATAAGTATGAAAATGAAGCTGAGGATGTCGACGAATATGAAAATGAAAGTGACATGAAAATAAGGATGAAGATGTAGGTGAAAATGAACATGAAAATCAAAATTACGATGAGAATGGGGTTAAAATTGAAAATGTGGATGAACTACAACGTACCGAAACAGAATTGTTGCACTCGCGTTAGTCGCGTTTCGCTAGCCATGTTATTAGTAGTTTTATTTAATAATAATCAATTTAGCAAATTAAAGCGAGACAAAAAGCAATTTTTCGCGAGGTTAATCCAGTATAAAGGGTTTAGGTTTTGAGCATAATCTTACGTTTTCGCGACATAACCTGAAGTAGGGGAAATTTTGATGACGTCATCGTTAGATTAGCCAAGCACAATCCGGTCTGAAGCAGATTTTGCTTGGGTTTTGTCATTTGCATCAGACAGAAACTAGCGTTTTCGCCAACAAAACCGAAGTATCTCCAGTGTACCATACAATTATGTTGGTGGGGATAGGTATATGGCGTATAAAGGTTAATTCATCATAAATTAGCATAATATAAACCCAATTCGCGAAAAATCCCTTAAATATTGAGGCCAGTTGACTAGCGCCGTTTCGTTTTAGTGGTAGACGTGGGCGGAGCCAAAACCGACTAGAGGTATTATTGGCGGAGCTAGGGTGATTTCCATGGTAACGGCAGTTCGGACAGGAGTAAATTGCCCTGGTTTATTTTGTTATTTCAGTGCTTACCTGTAAAAGAATTTTAAGACAGTTTGAGCTTTACGACTCTCTCCAAAATAAATGCATATGGCCATTTTTAAATAAAATTATTATACAACATCATCAGGAGAGGATGATATTTTTTTTAAATTAATATACTCTCTAGAGGTTAAATCAGTATCTCGACAGGGCCATTCTTGCAAAACAACTAGAAAATTGGCGGGTTGGTCAACGCTCAAATGGAAGACGTAGGTATGTAACTAACCAATAAAACTCCCTAGAGATTAAATCGGCATTTTGGAATGGCCATTCATACGAAATGGCTATTTACAAATGAGACTGACATATCTGTTGGTGAAGGAAAATACAAACTGATGAACTTGACGAATTTCTCAAAATATAAAAAATTTAAATCTCTAGTATTTCGGAAAAGGCTAGAAGCAAATAAATAATATTAAAAAAATTGAAAATATTGAAAAAAATACATTTATTTGAGTTGAGAAACTTATTCAACAAACAAGCATTTGGTTGAACCGATATGGGTTTGGTTTGGGTTGATTTTGATTATCTTCTATCTACACATTAAAGGAAATAAATCAAAACGGAATTTAATAATTATGGTAAAATGAAGGCTAGCTAGTTGTAGTAGTCCTTCCATCATCATGCATTTCTGGTATTTCAAAAAACGAACACCGGCGACATACATGTTCGCTTTTCAATGGTATCGACAACATTATACTTCCACCGTGGAACTGGTTTGTTCACCTCAGACTTCAGACCGAGGAAGATTCATTGATCTCGAAAGTCCAAACGTCGACCACGCACGATTGATAAACATTGGCCAATGAAATTGTATATATTTTAAACAGTCGAAGGTTAATTTCAACAATAATGTAATAGTTATTATACGTGCGGCTTGACGTAATAAGATTACCCAAAATTTTATTAAATTTAAAAGTCATCCTTGTAGAACCATCAGCAGCATTTTCGAGCGTATATGGTTGGGTAATTAAGAGTTATGGGTGTTTTAATGTCTGTTACATGATTTTACATGGAATATGATTTAAGCGAAAATATTTAAAGCAATAAAGAGCCCCGGTAGAAAACTAAACGAAGGCATGTCCGAAATCCATTGCAGTCACGGACTAAATCTAACAACTGAATTATACATTTCACGCAAACTGTCCGTTAAAATGTAGTATTTGAGCTTAAATCTGATCGCAATACAGTGGTAAGATATTGTATTGAATCATAGCTGCTGTTTAAGGCATGTAAGTGCTAGCATGCGCATGTCTTTTCGGCATCCATCCACTGACGTCATACACTGCCATAGGCACTGTTTTTTTTTATTATCCTACCCTTTCATCGAAAAGAGTAAATCATGCACAACCGTCGAGGAGAAATCAAAATATTAGCAAAAACCCGGTAGGTAGACGCATTTTTCCCAAAATGAATGCCTGCTTTATCAACAAAAACACGATTTGCTCGCTTTCCTGCCGGTAATTGCGTGATGCCATTCATCTCTCGGCAACGTTCTTAATAAGCCGCCACCATAAAACGATTTTAATTTCGTCGTTTAAATCAATACACGGTAGTTTGAATTAATTAGTTCTTAATTAGATAAAGGAAAGTTATCATTATTATTATTATTATTATTATTTTTATTAAGTCGTATATTAATCGGAGGCACGTTATTTATGCGTGATGCGAGTAGATTGCGATCGTCTTTCCTTTATAATCGTGATTATTATTGATGCAATTATGCATCTTCGTAAAATATCCTTTTTTTCCTTTATTTATCTTTTGTTTATGTTTCTACTTTGGTTCCTTCATTTTTTAGCGTCCTTTCTATTCCTTGTTTTTCCTTCCTTATATTTGTCATATTTTTCCTTAGTCTTATTCTTCTTTTTTTACCTATTCCTCCCCCTTCCTCTTTATGTTTTTTCTATTTTTTTTTCCTTTTTTACTCTTCATACAATTTGGCTTTTGTATTCCATTTCTTTTTTTTCTCTTATTTTTGGTTAGTTTGGGTTAGTTTTTGTTGGTGTTCTTTTTGGAACGACCGGAGAGCATTGCAGTTATGATGTATAACCACCCAAACTGACGCGAAGTTCAAAAAGCATTACAAAAAAATATTAGTTATTACGCATAATCCGGCAACGTTGCATTAATATTTCTTAATTTAACAGCAACCAACGAGTTTCGATGTTGAGTTGTTAAAAATGATGATTTCTATGGGATTTTTTTTGCTTAAATAATGCATTTTCCGCAGTTTTTTTTAATGTACTATTTCCAGTGTAGTCTTTCTAATAATAATAATAGTAATAATTAAAATAATAATAATAATAATAATAATAATAATAATAATAAAAATGTCTGACCATGTTGGGCACTGTTGCCAGCAGGGTTCTCGTGACATCGTAATGCAAAGAAGGAGCATCGTTTGCGCTGTTGATATTTTATATTGACTAATTAGACATTATTCTGTATAACGTTTGTAACGTCACCTAGTTTTCGATGTTACTCAAAATTTGACCTGTAAATATTAATAAATTTGACTGTATAATCGAGATAATGAAAATTAAGAATAATTACCGCCAATATCGTTTGCGTT
>MU189147.1:28397-49043 GCA_016904865.1 Pissodes strobi | reverse complement strand
AAAGTGTTGGAATACAATGTATTGTATTTGGTGATTGTTCGAATGGTTATTGAACTCTTTATTACTGAATATAACAAAGTCAACGGACACTCACATACTTTTTCTTTATTATAGGTTACTCTGATTATGCGCATTAGCCAGTACCTCGACCATCAGTCAATCCATCCTGACAATTAAGCATTAATATTTACATAGTGTAGTATTTTATTAAAATAGAATTAACATATTATTTATTTGTCTTCTTACTTGCGTTGTTGCAATTTATTTATTTTTTTACAACTTTTTAGCTTAGAGTTATCTCTCTCTTTCTCATCTCTTACAATTGTAAGACGCTTTTGATTTCAGATTAAGGTATCAAGACACATAATGCTACGTGAGTTGTTATTTGATTTCAAATGAACATCTTATCAACCATTGTCAATTTACACTTTTTCCATAAATAAGGAATATAAAATTGAAAACATATTATAATGTAGCTTATGGAATGTTCACTTCTAAAATTCAGTTAAAAAAAAAGTTACCATGAAATTAAAAATAAGTCGATATTGCCCTAGTTTGATGAGAAATAATTTTTTTAAATTATCTACCCTTCATATTTCATTTATAGTTATTTTGAAACCTGATGCATTAAGAATGCGAATAATGCGCTGTGGGCTTGTAAAAGGGCGGAAGCACGTGGAGTCTACAACCGAGGATCCTCCAATGGATTTAAACGGTGTAATAATACAATATTGCGCTGAAACCCTGATTATATAGGTTATCTAATAAGGGTCCTACTAGGGAAATTACACATTCATATCGAAAATTTGCATCTCATAACCTCGGACGATTTACAGGTTAAAATGGAGTCAGTGTCATATATGGAGGATTCATCTTGATTTTGGGCTTATGGAGATATTTTGTCGTTCAAAATAAGTCACTTACCAAAAGTAGGTCTGGTGTAATTTAAATAGTTTAGGAGTACTGAAGACATAGAAGTCAAATGCAATTACAATTATTATTCCAGAGACTGGCCAATATAAAAAAAACAGTTGGTTGCCAAGTCATTTGGGTCTGCTTTTTGAATAAAAATCAGAAATTAACAGGGTTAGCATCTTTGCCTGAGAGGTCTGTGGATGGTGGTATACAGAAGAGAGACTTAAACCAAGTCGCAGAATACATGAATGGAAATAAAAATAAAACCAGTGCCACTGCAGCTAACAATGACAGAAAGAAGATCCAATCCAGATGCAGCAAAGCAGAGAGAAGATAAAAGTCTTGAAAAAAAGGAAATTAGGAATGATCTAAAAACATACAAAACGCAAAAAATTGTGGAAACCATTGAATATAACAAAAACAGTTGCTTGTTCGATCAGTTGGGATGGTTTTTGATTAAAAATCATCTACCATTGCCAAGTTACTATTTTTTTCTATATAAATCAACGCACAGTGTTTAGTATCATAACATTGTAAGTATATGGAAGGTGGTATACAGAACTGTTAAGCCAAGATATAAATAAAGACGCAGAACACATAAATAACAGTAAAATCAGTACCACTGCAGCTGACAAAAGCAGGAAGAAGCTCCAATCTAGACAACAAAGTAGCGACAAGATGAAAATTTTGAAAAAAGGAAAATAAAGAAAAACATAAAGACATACAAAGAAAAACAAATTATGGAAACCATTGAATATAATAAAAACAGTTGCTTGCTCGGTCAGTTGGGTTGCTTTTTTATTGAAGATCATCGACCATCTTCTATATTAATCAACAAACAATGTTTGGTATCATAATGTGGTAAGTATATGGAAGGTGGTATACAGAACTGTTAAGCCAAGAGATAAATTAAGATGCAGAACACATAAATAACAATAAAATCAGTACCACTGCAGCTAACAAATGCAGAAAGAAGCACCAATCCATATACATCAAAGTAGTGAAAAAGATAAAAATTTTGAAAAAAAGAAAATTAGGAAAGATCTGAAAATACACAATACGGAACAAATTATGGAAACCATTATATTCAATGGTTTCCATAAACAGTTGCTTGCTCGGTCAGTTGGGTTGCTTTTTGCTTGAAAATTATCGACCATTGCCAAATTATTATTTTTTCTATATAAATTAACAAAAAATGTTTGGTATCATAACATGGTAAGTATATGAAAGGTGGTATACAGAATTGTAAAACCACGATATAAACTAAGTTACACATAAATAGAAATAAAACTAAAATCAGTGCAACTGCAGCTAACAAAAGCAGGAAAAATATCCAATCCAGGCGCATCAAAGTAGAGATAAGACCAAAGTATTGAAAAACCGAAAATTAGGAAGGATTTAAAAATATACAAAACAAAACCAATTGTGGAAACCATTAACACACCGCACCGGTTGCTTGCTCGGTTAGCTGGGTTGCTTTTTGATTGAAAATTATCGACCATTGCCAAATTATTATTTTTTCTATATAAATAAACCAAAAATAGTTGGTATCATAACAAAGTAAGTATATGGAGGGTAGTATACACAACTGTAAAGCCAAGACATAAACCAAGTCGCAGAACACATAAATAGAAATAAAACTGAAACCAGTGCCACTACAGCTAACAAAGGCTGGGAAACGATCCAATCCAGATGCATCCAAGTAAAGAGAATATGAGAGTCTGGAAAAAGGAAAATTAGGAAAGATCTAAAAACAAACAAAATGAAATATCGAAACCATTAAATATAATAAAAACAATTGCTTGTTCGGTGAGTTGAGCTGGTTTTTGATTGAAAATCATTGACCATTGCCAAATTATTATTTTTTCTACATAAATCAACAAACAATGTTTGGTATCACAACATGGTAAGTATATGGAAGGTGGTATACAGAACTGCTAAGCCAAGACATACACCAAGTCGCAAAACACGTAAATAAAATTGAAACTAAAATCAGTGCCACTGCAGCTAACAAAGACAGGAAGAAGATCCAATCCAGAGGCATCAAAGTAGAGATAAGACAAAAGTATTGAAAACAGAAAATTAGGAAGGATCTAAAAATATACATAACAAAACAAATTGTGGAAACCATTGAGTATAACATAACCAGTTGCATGCTCGGTTAGCTGGGTTGCTTTTTGATTGAAAATCATCGACCATTACCAAATTATTATTTTTTCTATATAAATTAACAAAAAATGTTAGGTATCATAACATGGTAAGCATATGAAAGGTGGTATACAGAATTGTTAAGCCAAGACATATACCAAGTTGCAGAACACATAAATAAAAATAAAACTAAAATCAGTGGCACTGCAGCTAACAAAGGCAGGAAAAAGATCCAGACGCATCCAAGTTTTTTTTATGGTAGTGGCACACACTAAAGAGAGATCCTATGGCGCTCGACGAGTGGTGTGTGTGCGAAGATGTCGATTGACACGGTGCTTGAATAGTTGTAGGTTGTAATTAGGGGAAAACAGATGTCCTGCGAGTGAGTTCCAGAGTGATGCAGTGCGCCAGACAAAGCAGTTCTTGTAAAGCGATGTTCTAGGTGTTTCCAGTGGTACGACGAACTGGTGCGCTCATGCCGTCTGTCGTGACTGTCTGACAGGCGTTGCCAGGGGCGGGATCAGGCGGGCCAAATCCTGGGAACATCTGCCGTGAAAGTATCTGGAAAACAGGGACATCTCGGCCACATGTCTGCGGTGTTCCAGACTATCCAGATTCCGGGTCAACTCCGGGTCGCCGACAAGACGCACAGCTCTCTTCTGAACATCTAATCTATTCTAAGCACGGTCTTATTTGCGCTTTGTAGAGCAAAAACATCTGCTGCGATGTATATAGTTTTTTGTTGCGAAAAAGCGCCCCAAGTTTCTGGGATGCTGATTTTGTCATGCCAGGACATATTGCTGTTGACCGAGACACCCATCAGTCCGATTGACGAGGATAAAGGAATGGTCGATCCTGCGATAATGATGTCAGGGCCCGCCGTATTGGCTCTCTTGGTAAACGTGGCTGCTTGGGTCTTTGCAGCATTGAACTGGACCAAACTTCTGTCGCCCCAAGTTGAACTTTCTCGAGGTCTTGATTAATTGCTGTAATCTGCTTCTGTCTGCGGTGATAAGTCTCTGTCGCTGGTAAAGGTTTTTCTGATCTAAATTGGGAGACAAAGGTACTGTCATCTGCAAAACTGTAAACAGGATTATTCGTTTCGGTCAGCAGGTCATTAATATAGATGAGGAACAGAGTTGGTGAAAGTATTGCGCCCTGAGGCACGCCCGCGTTAATGGTGAATGTGTCTGAGATGTGTCCATCAACTGCAACGTGCAGAGATCGCTTCTTGAGGAAACTGGCAAGCCAGCTGCACAGAGAGGTTGGCAGTCCGAAGGACGGTAGTTTGTTTAGCAGTCCGTCATGTCAAACTCTGTCGAATGCCTTCGAAATATCCAACGCAATCACTCGAGACTCTCCGTAGTTCTCAATTGCCCTACTCCATATAAGAGTGAGATGGGCCAATATTCTCCTGTCGATTACTCTTTGCGAAAGCCGTATTGATTTTTGCTGATTATTCTGTTGTTCTCGAGGTACTTGAGTAGTACTGCTGACTGACTACCCCGTTCCATGACTTTGGAGATTATTGGAAGCAATGCAATTGGGCGATAGTTTGAGGGCGTGGTTTTCTTGCCTTTTTTGAAACAGGTTGCACTAGAGCGACTTTCCAAGAAGATGGGTAGATCCCTTTTCCGTAAGACAGAGAAAAAAGCCTGGAAGAAACTGGTGTTAGTTCGTTGGCGCAGTTCTTTAACACGATTGCAGGTATTCCGTCCGGTCCTGATGCCTTTTGGGTATTTAGTTCTTTAAGGATTTTACGAACATCACGGTGATGAAACTTGACTTCTGACATGGTAGTGTTGATGTTCGATATGGTGGGGAGAGCCTTGCCTTGGGGGACGTCTAAGGTAGAGTGCCATGGAAACATTTTGGCGAGCATGTTTGCTTTTTTCTTGGCTGTAGTCGCCGTGATGCCACGTACGTCTGTCAAAGGTGACAGTGGTTTTTGTAAAGTTATTACTTACTGCCTTTGCTACCGACCAGAAATTCCTGGAGCCACTGGAGCATTGCAAAAGTTTATTCCTGATCCTTTGATTGTGTTTGTCCTTAGGTTCGTCGATTACACCTTTGCATTCGTTTCTCGCTTCAACAAAATAATTGCGATTTTCAGCGGTCTGATTTTGCTGCCAGTACTTGTAGGCTTGCTGTTTCCTACCTACAGCTCTTTCGCATCTTCTGTCGAACCAAGGCTTTCCTTTTGACGGTAACTTGAAAGAATTTGGGATGTATGCTTCCATTCCTGAGGAGATTACTTGCGTAATCTCTTTGCAGCAGACTGACGGGTCATTAGTGCCAAAGCAGACGTCGAGCCTAGGAAAATCTAGGTAGAACTCCCTTAGATCGTCCCAGTTTGCAGAATTGTAATGCCAGATTTTGCGAGGCAATGGTGGATCCTTCTGTAGAAGTGGCAATTCACAAACCGTTGTAATAAGTTTGTGGTCGGAAGTACCTAATGGTGGACCAACTGTAATTGTGTACTGGTCAGGATTGGTGGTTAGAAACAGATCCAGGAGGGCGGCGAATTCGCCCCTCTCTGAGATTCGAGTTGGTTCGTTTACAAGTTATGTAAGCCCGCAGCTGATGGCAAATGCTTCAGTTGTTGTTCAGTTGTCGGTCTTGTTGTGATTTTTGAGCCAGTTGGTGTTGTGGGCATTGAAGTATCCCAGAACGATTATTTCTGAATTGGGGTAGTAGAGAGAGGATAAAATTCTTGAAAAACAGAAAATTAGAAAGGATGTAAAAGTATACAAAACAAAACCATTGAGTATAACATAAGTAAGTATTAGGCCAAGACATAAACCAAGTTGCAAAACACATAAATAGAAGTAAGACTAAAACCAGCGCCATTGCATCTAACAAAAGCAGGAAGAAGATCCGATTCAGATGCATCAAAGTAGAGAGAAGATAAAAGTCTTGAAAAATTGAAAAGATCTAAAAACATGCATATCAAATCAAGTGTGGAAGCCATTGAATATAACAAAAACACTTGCTTGCTCGATCAGTTGGGTTGCCTTTTGATTTAATATCATCGACCATTACCAAATTACTATTTTTTCTATAAAAAATAACATATGAATCAATAAGCGATGTTTGACTTCATAACTTGGTAATTATGTGGAAGGTGGTATACAGAATTGTTAAGTAAAGACTTAAACCTAGTCGAAGAATGCATGAATAGAAAGAAAACTAAAACCAGTGCCACTACGGCTAACAAAGGTAGGAAGTAGATCCACTCCAGATGCATCAGAGTAGAGAGAAGATAAAAGTCTATAAAAGAAGAAAACTAGGAAGGATCTATAAACATACCAAAGAAAACAAATTATGGAAACAATTGAAAATAACAAAAACATGAAGATATTAAATCAATCATTCAAAGGGAATAAAAAAAAGTTCTTTGATACACTCTAAAAATGTTGGATGCCAATGTGAAGCAGTTTGAGCTCTGTCATCATAACCGAGTGAATGAACTAATGAATCACTGAAGGATCTTATATATTAGTATAGATTTCCCATTCACAGTCTTGTAGGTGGCAGCACATATCCTGCGAACGAAGCAATAATTGCTTCGTTAATTGGAGCGAATATATCAGGGATTTGATTTGGAGTTTATTTCATAAAAAATATATATGAAATTCAACTGGTTAGTTTCATATTCAGGCTTTACAATTTAACTATTTTGAACATATATTTATTCAGCAGGTACTTTCTTTCACGGCATTTAGATTTAGGTACTGATATTTTGAAGCGTATATGAGTATACATACAAATGATTCGATATATTGTTATGTAAGCCTTTAAAACTGGATATGCGGCCCTGTTTGAAAGAGCCTTCGCACTATGTTGTTAAATAACTGAAGACTTGCCCATAGCACTACGCTACTGCTTGGAATCTGGTAATACATAATGTTAAAATCAGACAAGAACAAGTAATATTCATTCTATATTAGATTTAAACATATAATAAAAGATTTGCGGTCGCTGTGCTCTCCAGAAATCATCGGGCACAAAAGCTTAAGATCAATGATATTGAAAACGCAAATAAAAAAAGTTCGCTGCAAATCATTATAACATTCAGAATCGACCGAAGCCAAATTATTTACTCGATTCTTTAGGCACAAATTTTTAATTTGACGCGATAATACAAGAAAACCGCATCATGATGCGTTTCAGGTAAATTTAGTAATGGTTTCGTATAACAAACAATTTTATGACTAAAGCAAACAAATCATTCATAAAATTGAATAATGGATTGAATTAAGCCTGTTAAGAGGACAGTGTCGTATTGAAAAAATTGGAATTTCGTATGCCAGCGCACAAAAATTCACAGCATTTCTTAGAAGAAATATCACGGATTATTGTAAATGTTAACCATATTCTGGTTAATTTTAATGGGAATTTTAGTTATTGCAATAAATTTAAAATCTGAAAGCTAAAGCTGATACAGTAAATCATGAACAATTAAAGTTCGTTTCAAAATTACAGATAGCAACAGAAAATCTATGTTCGATATTGTTTAAATTAATAAATTACTAAACATTATTTTAACAATTTTACCAAGCACAAACCCCTCTCTGGAGATCAGCAAATTGAGATGAAAAAAGTATAACTTTGTGAAGGATCTAGCACAGACTAAGTTGTAAAATGAATGGGACATTCAAGACCATTTCAAGACTAAACAGAAATGCTATCAAGTGGTACACTGATAATTTCAAAACACCAGAAGAAACTGGAATAGAAGTGTATGGCCCTGGAACCGGATACTGTGAAATCTTGGCAAATCCTCGAGTATATTCCAAATGCCAAACTTCACGCTATCGGAAAATGTGTTCAGTTCAAAATAGAAAGACATTTTCGAAGACAAACAATGATTATCATGTCAGAGAGTCAATGCGCTGACCTCCCACGTAATCAGCGCCAAGATGGTCTAGGAATGCTTAGAGGAATTAGATGAACTAAGCCAAAATATTGCGGATACCCTCGTATGGGTTCCGGGGCACATCGGATTGGAGGGGAATGAAAAAGCAGATGAGCTCCCAAAAAAAGGACTTCAATCACCATTTTTGGAACCCGAAGATCTTTACGGGAGAAGTACCAGTACAATGCTAGAAGAACTCAAGAACGAACAAGATCCCAACATTGGATGGAACTTCTGGGAATGAGGCAGACAAAGATACTTCTAGTGAATTATAACCAGAAGAGATCCATCGACTGCATCAACCTAAGTAAAAACAAACTTAAAATACTAACAGGGACCCTGACAGGGCATTGCCGGTTGAAAAGACACATCAAGAAGTAGAGAAAGAAGAATGCAGATTCTAGGAGGAAAACGACGAAACCTCTATCCATATTCTATCAGAATGCAGCACCCTGCAAATCCCGAGGGCGCAACACATGGGAACGTATCGAATAGAGAAGGGAAATCTACCTACCCTGAAGCCATCCGGTATCCTAAACTTCCTGAGGGCCATAGGATTGGAGGAACTGCTATAGCCGTTGAGACGCCCTGAATGACTGAACGGGAGAGAGAGACACAATAGATCTTCTAGGTCGCAGTGTGCAGATGAACCCCCAAGAGCACACATACCCTCCTGGTCTAGCACGCAGCCTTGGAAGTGCACCTATCTTACCAGCAAGAGCATAAGTGGAGAGTTTCTCGCCACCAGACATGTTTGGCATTTTAATTTTTAGATCTAATAGTTTAAAAGCGTGCCAGATTTGCCTCCGAATCAAAAAATCTTTATGCAGTATACTTTTATTAGGGTCAATAAATTGGAGTGAACTGAAGCGGTCAAATCTATTACAGATTCAAGTGGCATAAAAGGAAAATATTTGCAAAAGAAATGAAAGGGGAATTCGTCACAATAATTAATAATATACAGGGTGTTTCAATAAAAACTCCCAGGCCAATTATATCGAAAACGAAAAGTGACATGTGAATTCTATAACGCCAGTTTTTAGCCTATATCATTGGCTTCACAATTGTGTAAAAAATGTGTTTGAATAATACAGGATGTAGGTGGAGCCACGGTGCAAAGAATTTTTTCGATGACAGGAACTTTGAAATGTTGTGGCTCTTAAAGATGATTAATTTCTGATAAAATTATGTCCCATAAAATTTTTTGATAAATCCAGCATGAACGGAGATATTTGGGGTTAAGTTTTTTTTTTAATAATTTTAACGAGTATTTTAATTATGAATATTTTTAATATCCTTTTGCAGATTTTAATTTAATTTTGGTAATGATAATTTTAGTGATAAAACGCTCGTGTCGCGCTACATTATTACGTCCAGTGACGTCTCAGGGGGCGCCTTAACAAATAATATTGGCAAAAAACAGGACGCCACTGAGTTTTTGGTAATTTTTATATTTTTTCCGGATTAAGCCACTAAAAATATCCTTTTCTTGTCTGTTAAATTGTTTTCATATCTTGCTTCGTTTTCGAGAAATAGAAAAATCCAGATATCTCTGAAAACAAAAATCATTAATTTAATTTCATTAGTAACACTCAGTGTCAGTGTCAGAATTTGCAAGTTCTACATTTTTAAAATGAAAATGGTTCACCATACAAATCAAGACAAATTGAACATGATTTTAGTTTATGGAGAATGCCATCAAAATGCTTCAGAAGATGTGCGCTGCTATGGAGCTGGTTTTCCAGATAGACCAACGCCGTTGGCTGAGTCAACGCCAACGCCCGATCGCAAATCTTTTGTAGCTTTGTGTACCAACTTAGCTACATGGTAGCTTTAAAAAAAGGAAAGGTTCCAAGAAGAAAGAGGGTTACGACTGACGAAAATGTAGCTCTAGTCCTGCAAACAGTGGAAAATAGCCCAAAAACGTCATTACAAATATTAAAAGATGAAACTAATATTACAGTAAGTTCGTGTCGCAGAATCATAAAAGGAAATGGGTATTTTCCATACAAGATTCATTAAGCGCATCATCTACAACCAGAAGATTACCAGCGCAGAATAAACTTTTTGGCACATTGTCACCTTCTTTTGGAAGAAAATCCAAATTTATTAAACCAAATTATGTGGATTGACGATTCCAGGTTTCACAATAATGGAGTAATTAACAGACATAATTGTCGCTACTGGTCTCAGGAAAATCCTAAGTGAATGCGACAGACTAAATTTCAAACACAATTTCGGGTAAATGTTTGGTGTGGTATTGTAAATGGTTACATAATTTGGCCCTATTTGTACCATGAACATTTAACTTCAGTTCTTTATTTACAATTTCTGCAAAACGATCTCCCTCTGCTATTACAAAATGTAGGAATTGACGTAAATACTCTGTGGTTTCATCAAGACGGTGCCCCAGCACATAATAGCAATATCGTTATGAATCATCTAAATGTGACGTTTCCAGGAAAAGTGATCAGCACAAATGGGGATCTTAGATGGCCAGCAAGGTCCCCTGATCTCACCCCGATGGACTTTTATTTATGGGGCTACTTACAAAATGAAATCTACAAGGAACCAATAGAAGACATGGCTGACTTGTACAACAAAATTTATGCCACTATAGCCGCTATTAATCGAAATACACTATTGAGAGTTTGTAGAACCGAATTATTATATCGATTTGCTATGTGTTTGTATGAAAACGGCAATAATTTTGAACACCTTATTAGACCCCATTAGTTAGTTTTTTGTATTGTTCTCATTTTCATTAATAATTTTGTGAATTTCTTATGAGTTCTCGCATAAAATTTAAAACATTTTTATTTTATTTTATTTCTAACCCCAAATATCTCCGTTCATAGTGGATTTATCAAAAAATTTTATGGGACATAATTTTATCAGAAATTAATCATCTTTAAGAGCCACAACATTTCAAAGTTCCTGTCATCGAAAAAATTCTTTGCACCGTGGCTCCACCTACATCTTGTATTATTCAAACATATTTTTTACACAATTGTGAAGCCAATCATATAGGCTAAAAACTGGCGTTTACAGAATTCACATGTCACTTTTAGTTTTGGATATAATTGGCCTGGGAGTTTTTATTGAAACACCCTGTATAGCTAGATTCTAATTAAACTATATGTACTAACCTCGATGAGTATTATGAATCTACTGTTACTTGAAAAGCTTCCTACCTAGAAGAGGGCCTAGTGGTCAACCAACTTCTTGCCACTAGAGAAATAATTGGCATAGTATAGTTTAATGCTACAAAGCATACTCTTCTTTAACATCACTTAAAACAAATTTGAATTATTTTAAAATAGGTTTAAAGTCCGTTATACGTTTAGATGTTATATATTATTTCCAAACTAAATATATCAGTTCGTCCCTGTATAACTAAGATCAAACCATGAAGCTTAACAAAACCGCAGTAAATTGTGAACGTTTTCAATTTCGAATCTCATCTCGATGTATAAGACCAAAAGCCCTTATTTCAGCTAAAAGAAAAACTTAAACAATATTATGTTTGTTTGGCGGTTTAAAATGCAGAGGAACGTGACAATATCTCTGAATTTTTAATGGATTTAAGCTGAGGTAAAATCACAAAAACGTAATTAAGCATAAATCCAATATCTTCGGCTTTTTGAACCGATATGATGGTAATACGATAATGGGCATTGACCTTTTTACAAAACCATTGGGTTATTCCTTCATAGCTATTTCATTTCTTTGATGACTAATTTTAAAGTAGGATAAGGTACCTGAGCCAAATAATGATCAGCAGATAATAAGGCTGACTTTTTTTTCTATGTTCGGCACATAAACAAAAGGAAAATTCTATACCACTCAACGAGCGGTGCGTGTGCGGAGAAAACAGTGGACATTGGACTTGAAGCACTCTAGGTTGTAGTTTTCGGGAAAGACGTTACTCGGAAGTCTATTCCAGAGCGAGGCAGTCCTCCAGGCAAAGGTCCCACAACAGTGACGTCCTAGGTGTTTGCAACTGAATCGTATGTTGATGAGCAGCTTGTGTCTGACGGCTGTTTCTGTTCGGCACAACTCTGGGCGGAATCATAAGTGCCAGCTCGTGCGAACACCTTCCGTAGTAGTATCAATAGTAAAGAGATAGGTCCGCCATTCTTCTTCGATGATCAAGGCTATCAAGGTCTTTAGTCAACTCTGGGTCATCCAGAAGACGGACTGCTCTCCTCTAAATGGAATCTAATATCTTGAGCAAGTGTTTGGGTGCCGAGCTCTACACATGGGAACAGTATTCCAGAAATGGTCTTATCCTGGCCTTATAGAGCAGTAAGAGCTGATGAGGTGTATACAACTCTTTTGCTCTATAGAGTGCTAACTTTTGTGCTGCTGACTTGGCGATTTTTGAGACGTGATTACGCCAACGCATTTTGTTTCTACGTTGATGCCCAGCAAGCTTATGGATAAGGCCAGAGTCAGTGTTTGTCCGGTCACTGATAAGTCAAGTCCTGCGGTGTTTACTTTTTTTGATAAGACAGCTGCTTGAGTCTTTCCTGCGTTAAACTGGACATTGTTTTCCTCACCCCATTCCAAGATGGCGTTCATATCCTCATTGATGGCAGCAATCTGATTTTCTCCCTCGCGTTGGGAACGGGCAGCGGTCAATGGAGTCGGCGAGATGAATGAATAAGAGTGCTGTCGTCTGCAAAGCTGTAAATAGAATTGTTTGTTCTGTCTAAGAGATCGTTGGTATAGAGCAGGAGATAATACATACCCTTGAGGAACTCCGGCATTGACTTTAAATTCCTCCTAGAGATGTCCATCAATACCAACATGGATGTTTCGATCCCTTAAGAAATTGGAAAGCCATAGAAGCAGTGCTGGTGGTAGTCCGTATGCTGTGTTGAAGAGTGGTAGTTTAATTTTGTTGGTAAGTAGGACACTTAAGAATTGATATTTGACAAAAAAAAATCGAGGGATTTTGATTGCTTTTTTTGTAACAGTGACATTCAATCATTGCACGCGTGGTGTGGACTTGAAGGATCCTAACAGCTGCTTTAAATGCAGTAAGAATCGGTCAGCTTGGCTAACGTGTAACGTCTAGTAGACTTACTATTCCTGAACAAATGATTCGAAATCATGTGAAGAGTGGAAAAGACAAAAAAAATTAGCAAGATCCTCAAGTTTAATGCAAAAGCAGGAAGGAGATTTAGTGAATCGAATAATAAGGTCAGCTGAAGTGGGTTAACCTTATACCATAAATAGTGTAAGGCGACAGATGTAACGTTTCGTTGAATTGAAGAACACGAAACTTAACAAAGATAAAGAATTGGGCTTTCGTGGTTGGACTGAATTTTTTCTGAAGCGAAATCCACAAAATATGAATCCCGAGGAAAATTAAGGGGATCCTCATGTTTTATCCAGGAGTAGGAAGGAGATTCAGTCAATCGAATAATAAGGTTAGCTGAAGTTGGTTAGCCTTATACCATAAATAGTGTAAAGCAGCAGGTGTATCGTTTTATTGAATTGAAGAACACAAAACATAAACTTAACAAAGATAAAGAATTGGGCTTCCGTGGTTGGACTGAAGTTTTTCTGAAGTGAAATCGACAAAATATGAATCCCGCTCGTACTCAAAAGATGACTATTTTACAAAACTATTTGGATTATTTTTAAAAATAAACCTGAACTGATCATCGCTAATATTGATGAGAAGGGGTGTCGTCTCATCATCCATCACCAGCAGACAGTGCTGGCTAGAAAAGGAGAAAAACGTTTGCATCTTGTAGCTCCCAAGCATGCAGAGAACGTCGTAGTGCTTGCCTTCAAGGGTAAGAGATTAAAACCCTAGTTCGAAGACAATTTGCCAACGAGCAGACTGTTTTTTGTGTTCTGAGAAAATTCTCCTTTACGCACACCCCCCTGGAAGGGAGGTAGTGTGGGACTCACCACAGGCATACCCACTAAAACTCAACTATGGTCTGACTTGTGCTCTAACCCCCTAGGGGTCTCTACTGAAGGCTAGAGGAGAGGACTTCCGGAATTGTCTCCTATTAAATCCTATAGTCTTCCTATCGTTGTTGTCTCGCTGTGATTAGTAAGATCCCGCCTCGCGTAGCTTGTTGTGTCATCTAAGAAGTTACTCTACTGCTGCTCTTCTTGGCACTGGTCCTCTTTTGTGCGGTCACGCAATTAGGCTCATAGGTCTTTTGTGTTTGGCCCATCTGCGTCTTATTGGGTCGACTGGATTATATCTACTGCTTGCCTCAGTTCTTCATCGGCATGGTTCTCTGCTCTTTAGAATACGCACTTAGCCTTTTCGACTATAAAGTCCTCTAGTGGTTGCCACTGTAGGTCTGCCTGCAGGTCGGCATTTTTGACGAACCAAAGTGCGCCACCTGCCCTCCTGACTAGCTTGTTCTCTGTTCCTGTTAGCAACTTCATGCTGGTTTTCGCTGCGTATCCCCAGGAGGTTGAACCATGTATATATCGTCTCTATCATAGTGAGCTTAGTCTTCAGTGACATCTCTGCCCATCATAGGATTTAATAGCCCTTGCCCGCTTGGTGTTGTCTCTTGCCGCTTGGATTTGCCTTTTCCCTGTCAAGCCACGGTCCATGTGCACTCCAAGGTACTTGACTTCGGGCAGACTGGTAAAAATCACACCAGAAAGTAGTATGACTGTCAAACTTTTTGTAATATCATGAGAGAAAATTTTGACGGCAAAATATTTCGATTGTTTTGAAAGTTTGTGGTTGGCAATGACATTTGCGACAAAACCATGAACAAAATTACCAACAAGCAACTAACTTGAATAAAACAAGATAAATATTTAGCCTTAACAAAATTTTTCTCGAAATAAATACTAAAAAGCAAATTTAAATCTAGAAAAATATATATAAATTCATCCAGTTTATCACGTGTGACGATTATTCTACCAACTATAAACACTCAGAACACGTATCCGTGACACTCACAATTTACGATTGAGGCGTAATGATAGACAGCTAGTACATAAATCATGCGACACGTGTTGGTTGAAGTATTGGCGGTCACATATGGCTGTAATGACACGTGTCCATTCATTTCAGTTAAATCCCTAAGTGCCGTCGAATTAATAGGTTAAGTTCGTTTATGTAGGCTATTTTCGTAAAGCGACTACAAACAAATTCTTTACAAAATCAGTTAGGGCTATTGCCAAATAGAGGTGTATATTCCATTATTATGAACTAGAATTTGGGAGTATCTCAATATCATATCAGTGAAATACATTTTAGGACTTAAACATTTTGAGGCAGCAAAGGTAGCTTTAACTTAATCTAAATGGCGTATTTAAAAGTTTCTCAGTAATGTGTTGAACATGCCAAAAATAATTCAATAACATACAAAAATTGTGCAGTTTATAAGTATTTCAAGGATTTAATTATTGTATTAAGCCCATACGACAGAAGTGAAAGCACCAACAAGGCGAGATTAATATCAATAAAAAAAATAAATAAAATATAAAAAAGGGTTTTTTGTGGGTGCCGGGCATCGATGCCGGTACCTCTCGCATGCCAAGTGAGTGGTTTGCCACCTGAGTTACGCTGCCGATGGAGATACGTGCGTCAAAAATGAATATAAGTATATATTATAGTATAATATTTCTCTGTCTAGAAAATATAAAAAATATCGATTTTTTTGGTAAAAAAATTGTTTTAATTTTTTTTGAAGAAAAAATTTTTTTAAAGGAAAAAGCTATTTGCTAACCCAAACTAACCCAAACTATAATAGCACGAGATTATTACATTACCCGTTATACAATCGAATTTCAATCATGCTCCTGTGTTTTTTTTTTTAAGATTTATACACATTATACCTAAATAATAGATGGCACTGACATCTACTATTTGTGTATAACGTGTATATTCAGGTTCGTTCCACATTATTTTGTCCTTGAATATATTATTTGAGAATTGTTGTTGTTTTGTTTTAAAACAAATATTAATTTTATGATTATTTTTATACAAACACATCAGTAGAAAATCTAATTTAAATATTTCAATTAATTTCAACATGCCAGTTTGCATGGCGCTAGTGCATTTTTGAAACTGGGAATTAAGAAGTGTATGAGATTTGTTTTTCATTTTGGTTTCTATGGTGGCAGAGAGAGGTGTTTTGAGACGGTACCGGCCATTTTTACAAGTGGAATTGTTTTTCACCATTGGTTTTTATCTTATGTTATCTCGTAAGTAATTTTAGGTAAATGGGACAAATATTGCGGGTATATTTTGCGTCGGACATAAGGAATTTATTGGTATTTGAGGCTTGAGGCTACGTAAAGGAGGAGAAAGGGTATTATTCTTACAAGTGAGCGATGGCTATTGAATTTCTATTTTAGCAAATCAATCCAACCAATAGAAGCAATTATATAGGGTGTACCTAGGTTCTAGTTAGTCAAGCAGTTTGAAAAAGTTAATAATTAAAGTGCCCGATAAGTGTAGGATACCCTAATATATAACTTTCCACTTTCCTTTAGTATCGACATTTATCGTTTATATTATCTGATCTGGTTATAGGTGATCTTAATTGATTATTTTCAAATCTATATGTATTTGATTTAATTTTCCATCAATACTTAAAGAACATGGCCTTTTCTACACATTTTTAGGCCTTGGCATAAGCAAGGCCAGTATTGTCTTTGTATTTTCGAGCCGAATATCTTTGTCTCATATAATCATTTGAAATGCCTTTCATCCAATATAAAATTACCTTTGAATTCGGTAGTCCATTACCAATGGAGTTTTTATTTTGTATATTATTAACTATAAAATATAACCATCCAAAAACAAATTTTTAAACAGAAGCTCTGCTCAAATTGACGAAGAGACTAAATTAATGCATTTTATTCTGCGTGTTTTATCAGTTTCCAGCATAATAAACTAGGGCACGATATATACATCTGTTGATATCTTTACCAATTGTCATTGCCAACAATTATTCCAACAAAAGTATTTATGTCCTTAGTAGAGTTACCAAGAGTTGGATAAATCAGACCTAGGAATTATTTCTACCCCCCTTTGCTTATTATTTCAACAAAATTAAACTAAATTAACTTGCCAAATTGAGGCAGAACAGTTGACATTTCTGGTGAATTATTTAAACTGCCTCGGTATTTTTTTTCATGTTTTGATACCCCTCGGCAACATAATCAGGACAGTTTCCAGGGTCTTAGACATCTTGGGCAATAGAAAAACCCCAAGGTAATGAACGAGTGTATAGAGATCACCATGAATATTCCATCCTAATTCTATTTCTCATCTAAACCTTGTCAGAGAGAGATTAAAATAAAACAATTAATTGTTGAAATTTTCAATTATTTATTGTGCACCCTAGCGTAGCTCCATTACTTCGGAATAAATATTGAGAGGAAGGAAGGAAATGAAGTACCTCTTGACATGACATTGTCATGGTGGTCATGGTTCTAGTAGACAACATAAATAATATGTTACAATTTATTTGTTTTATGATATATGTATATAGGTACTTCCAACTCTTAACAAACACGCAACATGCATGTTTTAAAAATGCGGCTCTCAAGATCCTGTATATAAATCTATTTATTTAAACAGGATATTTCTAATCTAAAAATAATTTGAGAGGGAAGCAATATGATCATTTATATCATCTTATATATTATCCCATGGAAAAAAAATTCTGTACCACTAAAGTTCAATAAACTTGACAGATTTTGTCATCGCGTCATATAAGATAAAAAGCTTTTACTTGGCGCACCCACCTCATTTCTAAATATTAAAACGCTTTTAAGATAAAGATATCGACTTTTCTTTTTCTGTCGGCCGAGGCGTAATATTGGGATTTATTATTTTAATTTTAAGATGTTCCTGACACGGCTTCTGTTTTAACACACATAATTAAGTCCAATTTTCGGTAGCCGAATCAGCTCAAAAACAATATTAATAACCATTATCTATGAATTTTAAGACTTAATCCCCAATAGAATATAAATCTTAATAAACCTAATGATATATTCGTGCCAGATTAAAAAACTTTATATATCGCGGCACAAATTAGTCCACTTAGATTAAATTTAATAGTGTTTTGTTGTTAATCAGTGAATTAACAATTTAAATATTAAACCAGTAAAATAAGAAGTAATTTGGTTAATGTAACGTTAAGTAGCTAGTATAAGTAGTTAATTTCTTAATTGGTTTGGTATCGTTTATTACTGTTACTTTCTGCACTTCAAGATATTGTTACTCTCCGGTATTTTTCATAGTTATAATTTTAGCTTGCAAAATCAAAACTGCTAGATTACATGTCATCGATAGATAAAGCTTTTCACACCAATTTTTTAGATAAAATTCAAAGTTTAATATTTTTAATAGGAATTAAGATATTGAGTTGCGGTTTTCCGTATTTTCTAGTCCCCCTTTTTTGGCTACTAAGATGTAATACGTGGACCATTGTCTCGGAACGTTTTTGCAATTTTTATTGTAAGTTGATTATTAGAAAACTTACAGAGCATGTTTCAAAAGTAGTGCATCTTTGCTAAATTTGTAGTTCCAAATACTGTAATTCCATTCATTTCAATATGCACATCTCCTATATTTTGTTCACTCTGCTGAATAAAATTAATTATGACGAATCAAAGTATGAATGGATAGCACCAAATCTGATAAAAATCATACCTTAAGTCTTTAAATAAGCAACAATTATTACAGTATTTATAACGGCGAACTCAGCAAAAAGGCACCACTCTTCTAATAAGCAGCTTGCAATAAAAATTGCAAAAACGTGTCGAGACAATGGCCCAAGTATTAGGTCTTAGTGGCCAAAAAAACTAATAATCTCTTTTAAAAATTTGGGGTGTGTTTGATGTTTATCAAATTTGTTATGTTTTTGCAATTCTTGTTGTAAGTTGATTCTTAGAAGATTTACAGGGCATATTTCAATAGTAGGGTATGTTTGCCCTTATAAGCTATAAATACCGTTATTCCATTTCGAACTTATGCAAAAACTCCTTAATTATGTTCACTCTACTAGATAAAAGTAATTTTATTAAATGCACTATGCAGGGCGATTAATTAGACAGGGTTAAAACGCTAATGAATAGAACCAATTTTAATAAAAATCAACCACACCCCAAATCTTCAAAAGAGAGAATTTATTTATTTTTGGCTACTAAGATGCAATACTTGACCCACTGTCTCGGGAAGCTTTTGCAATTTTTATTGTAAGTTTATTATTAGAAGACTTAAGGGTCATATTTGAAAAGTAGTGCATTTTTGCCGAGTTTGCAGTTATAAATATCGTCATTTCATTCAGAAAGTATGCGAAAACTCTTAAATTAAGTTTGCTATACTGAGTAAAAGTAGGTGTAACAAGTGCATTATATAGGGTGATTGATTAGACAGATGTTCAGAGTACGGTAGTACGCGCCAAATTTGATAAAAATCAACCACACCCTCAAATCTTCAAAAGAGAGGGTTATTATTTTTTGTTTGGCTAAGACGTAATACTTGAACCACTGTCTCGTGAAGCTTTTGCAATTTTTATTGTAAGTTGGCTATTAGAGGATATATGTGTGGAGGAGGCGTCATCGCCTTTATGTCACTGCGACCTGTAAAGTCTATTGCAACCCTTCTTGTACTTAGAGTATTGTGTCCAACCGTGTCTTCTTGATCAGACTCCATATTCTCGACAGTCAATGGCTCCATGGTGTAGCTTAACACTTCTGGATTGGTTGTCCCCGCAGTTTCGAAGCGCAATCTCGAAAGTCCTTCACAGTGGCAGAGAATGTGTTTTGCCGACCCCCCCTTCCCGGCAGAACCTACACAGGGTTTCATCCGCCAGGCATATCAGACTCATATGTCTCTTTAGTCGGCAGTAGTCCCACTATGATTCTTATTGGCTTTCGATTATAACTCAACAAGTCCGCTGTTAATTTTGCCGAAGGTTTGCTGTTGAAATCTTTGGCATGTCTATATCCCGGTAGATTAAACCACCGCCTCTGGGACGCTTCTTCTATCCCTTTTTGAATAGATGTCATGGCTATGGACCTTGCGAATCCGCAAAATGGTTCTGGTCATGTTAGTGGCTGGGACGAGCCTTATCGGGCTAATTCGTCTGCCATCTCGTTGCCTCCATGGCCTTCGTGTCCTGGCACCCACGCCAAGGTTACTTTTCTTTGCCAGCCTTCCCATTTGGTTCAACAGATTTATACAGTCCAATACTGACTTTGATGTTACTATATTGGAAGATACTGCTTTGATTGCTGATTGGCTATCGGAGTAGATAACTACTGTATTGTTGCTCACCTTCCGCCTGATCATTTCCTCTATACAGAGGATGATAGCTGGAATTTCCGCCTGAAATACTGTGGCGAGTGTGCCCATAGGTATCGAGATTTCGGTCTCTGTCCTTGGTTCGTAGATTCCGGCTCCTATCCCTTGGTCGGTTTTCGAGCCGTGTATACCAGACTATGTCTGCCCTTATGGGTGGGCCTTTTATCCATAGGTCTCTTAGTGGTATTTGTGTTGAAAAAGTCTTTTCAAAGCTATATTGCGGAGTGGAGCGGTCCGAGGTCATGCCTAGGATTTTGTCCTCCTTAAGCGTCGCGCAAACTAAAGCGGTGGCGGTCTCGGTGGCGGTGGCGGTAAAATACTGTTCATGTAAGTTAATTAA
>MU189147.1:0-28387 GCA_016904865.1 Pissodes strobi | reverse complement strand
TGCACCAGGAGTCTACAATGTTAAGAGCTCTTTGGCTTCTTTCCGATATGGTGCCCGTGAACTTTTCCCGCACCACAATCGCCAAGTCATCTGCGTAACCCAGGTAGTGAAAGGCTTCCGCCCGAAGTTTTTGGATTAGACCATCCATTAGAATGGCCTACAGTAGTGGGGATAATACTCCTCCTTGCGGACATCCTCTCCCGACTGCTATTTTAAGTGTTGCCTCGCCATAGGTGGATACGATAGTCCTATTTTTAAGGCTGGCTTCGATCCATTGACGGATGGTTCCTGGGACTTGTCTTCCTTCAAGGGCTCTTCCGATCGAATCTGGTGAAGGCGCCTTCTATATCGAGAAAAGTGGCTCGTGCTATTTCTTCATCCTCTACGGATTTCGATAGCAGCCTTCTCAAATCGTCTAGGGCTAAGTCTGTAGATTTTCCTACTTGGTATGCATATTGACAGTTGCTTAGCGGGTTGACCATTAGAGCACTAGCGTACCTATCGATTAACCTTTTAACGGATTTCAGCATAAACGTCGATAGGCCGATGGGTCTAAATGTATTTGGTGTCTGGTCCGGTATCCTGCCTACCTTCGGCATGTATATAACCTTCACCTGTTGCCATTTTGTAGGTATAATTCCCCAAGCTATACAGCCTCTGAAAATCTTACAGAGAGAAGGGAGCAAAATATCCTGCCCTCTCTGTAGAAGTACTGGGTATATCTCATCTAACCCCGGCGATTTGTACGGTTGAAATTGGCTTACTGCCCATCTGGCCTTAGACGGCGTTATGATGTCCGCGGCTAGCCTCCAATCTTGCTTCGTTGACCTTCTTTTAGAAGGCTCTTCCAGCACAGTGGTTTCCGTCATCTGAATTGACGCTGGATAGTGGGCTTTAATGAGAAGCTTCAGACATTCCGCGCATGTTTTTGTGTATTTGTTGTCTTCTCCTTTCAGGAGTTCGACTCGGTTTGTAGAGTTTCCTTTTGCTAGCACCTTGTGTATCTTTGCACAGGTGGGGTCTCATTCACCCTTTCGCAAAATATCCTCCATAAAACTTTTTTTGCCTTGCGGATTTCTTTGCTGTATTCCGTAAGAACTACCCTATATAGGTCCCATTCATTTGTCTTCGTGGCCTTTGTTCTTACGGTCTCCCGAATCATTCTACCAGACTGTGTTACCCTCTTGTTTCCAAGTCTTTTCTGGGCAGTTTTCATGTTATGCTGTAGCAGCTGCTTCCGTCACCTTTTCGACTGCCGTCACCAAACCTCTCGTGTCTTTTGTATCTACTGTGATTCCTTGGAGACCTTCGCTGAGGGATTGAAAGTATCCTTCCCATTTTGTGTCTCTTGGATTTCTGAACAATACTTCTTTGAGCACGGGAGTCTTCATGTCAAACCTTATGTGCGTATGATCTGAGCACGATGGTTTCTGCGACACGTGATAGTTGACAATTTTTTTACTTATCCTATTTGTATAGATGGTCACGTCCAGAACCTCTCGTCGGATTGCGGTGACGAAAGTGGGTTTAGCTCTTATTAGCTATTTCTAACCCTGAACCTCTAGCGTTTGTGTTCGTGCTGCCCCATAGAACGTGTTGTCCGATCGCGTCGCACCCGGCTACTAGTACTAGTTTCCTTTCCACGCAGTAGGGCATAACATCCTTTAGGACTTGCGATAGACATGGTTTCTCCTCCCCAGGGAAGTAGGCGAAACATACTATCCAGCTTTTGAGCCCCTCTTCCGTGGTGGTTGTTAAGATAGCTGTAACAAAATCCCCGTAGCATAGCCCCGGAATTAGTGTACAATTAACTCTATTACTGTAAATTATGCAGGCCCGTGGTCTTTTAGCCGACCTGTCGTACAATAATTTACCTTGTTTTGTTGTTAGGCCAGCCACCTGGCCACCGTGCAACCAGGGCTCTTGCAAAGGGGCGATGTCGATGCCTTCTTTTTCAAATCTCTGGCATAGCGTAGCTGAAACAGCCTTAACATGCTGAAGATTTACCTGCAAGACTCTTATTTCTACCCGCATTTTATATGTGGAGGTTCTGGGTATGTGCCTCCGTCCTCCACTTCCATGGCGGTGTGTGTCCTCTCCATCGGACTTATGCCTTGAAGGTTGGATCCATCGGGTCCCCTTCTTCCTCGGTTTTGTCAGCCGAGCTTTTGCAATTTTGGTTATTAGAAGACTTACAGGACATATTTCAAAAGTAGTGCATTTTTACCGAATTTGCAGATATAAATAACGTAATTTCATTCAGTACTTTTGCGAAAACCTTTAAATTATGCTATACTGAATAAAAGTAAGTATAACAAGTGCATTATACAGGGTATTCAGAGTACGAATGGCGCTAATGGACAGCATCAAATTGGACAGAGGTCAACCATACCCCAAATCTTAAGAGAGGATTATTTTTCTTTGGCCTCCTAAATCTAATTGTTAGACCATTGTCTTACAATAAGTAACGTATCGAACTAAAAATATTGAATAGCTTAATAAGAAGTTTTAAACAATCAATTTACCACTATGCTCCTTAACATGCGGTATTTCATACTTTTCACTTTCTTGTGTAAAAGGATATGTTTAACTTTTCTATCCTCTCTTTTGAAGATTTAGGGTATGTTTGAATTTTGTCAAATTTGTGACTAGTTTACTAATGAAGGTAGTCATAGTAATCTTGAAAAGTATACTTCCATTCCCTCAAAGCCAATAAAATTTCCTATTCAGGAGAAGAAAGCTTTTGAAAATCAGACCAAAAATAGAAAAGTTACAAGCTGTTGAACTTTTGATAAATACAGGATGCTTAAGTTCACTTGTTGACCTGTTTATATTATGAACTTACACTAAAATGCATAAACTACCAAGTAAATATTACCCTGTCCTAAGTTTGAACTTGAACTTAGAAAATGTTATGTAAACATTAAAGACAAATTATAAACAACGCAATCAGCCAACACAAGCGATTATAAACCTTAAACGTACAACGATCATAGCACATTTTATTTTATAAATACGCATCTGCACCATCAGTTTGGCAGACTTTGTTTCTTACCTAAACCAGTTTCTTGCATACACACAGGTGCGTAGAGTCTTAAACTGCAACCGTATTTCCTACCTAAACTCGAGTTTTGCGTGCACACAGGTGCGTAAAGCTTGGTTTCTATACCTACAGTAGTAAAAGTTGAATCTACAATAAATTTCTCAAAGTTCTAAGAAAGATAATTTTAAAATAGAATCTATCAAGTAGTTAGAGTGCAGTGTAAACTCTCAGTGGAATTAAGTCAAAGCCAACCATAAACACAACACAACTCTTTAAAAAAAATCGAAGAGTCATGCGCACCTTAGAAATCGGTACAGTGTAAATTTACCAAGTCTTTGACCAATAAATATTGTTATAGTTTTTAACTAAAGTGCTTTATTTATCATCTCTTCTCACCTGACGTAGTGTAGTGTATCAGGAAAACACTCGGTATTTCATAAATTAGATTGTGAAGGCAACCCGACTAGTTCGAGGTCTAGACGAAGGTTATTTACATTACCCATTACATGTAATATTATTTTTTAACTCCAACGAACGCGATACTAGACACGGGTGACAAGGTTAGGTCAATCTTGTTGAACTGGCATTGTTATTGTGACATTATATACATAATATGAACCTACACCAACCCGGCATATATAGAGAGAATACAAGACTGACTGACGCAATTGATATGCGTACGTAGATTATAAGAATATACACTATGTAGCCTTACTATCTTATATATTCTTTGCTGAAGTTAATACAGAACTCTATAGTTACCTGAAGTATTATTCTATAAATAAAAGGAGTTCTACAGTAGATCGATCCCAAATCTGAGCTGCATAACCTGCACATCATTCCAAGGCGTGGCATCACGTCATACAGGTCGTAACAGTAAAACTGTATTATACAAAGTGACGCAAGCCGTCCTGTAAACAAATTTAGCATACACAGTCAATCTCAAGACCTAAATAATTTTGACAATATCACTGCAGAGAGTGTTTTTGGTTATTTGACAGAGCCTGCCTCTGGATAGACTCGTATACCTAAATATAAAATTTCTAAACCTCTTCGTTAAGAAGGGGCCCTCTTGAATCTGGCCTATGCTTATTCGCTGTGTTCTATTGGAAATGTAAATTCTATCTTGTCATGCTTGGATTTAACTTGACCAAATAAAATAAGTTTTTCAATGACGAGGATAAAGCTACAAATTTTCGAAAGCGCTTTGGTTTACTTCAAACACATAAACAGTCGATTTATTTGCCTTAATGCCAAATTTACGCCGCATTATAGTGATACATTTTTCCCATATGGGTTCAAAAGGACGTGCACGTGAGCTCTTAAAATTATAAAGGTTGAGCATTTGCCAGTTGAACTGCGGTTTATCATGCAGTCGATCCTCTTAACGTGGGAGAGAGGGTGCAAAACAAGCGATGGGGGAAGTTTATAACACTACATAAGTGCTACTTAATCCGACTTTTATTGCCGAGAATGGTCGTTCAGTACATTAGTTATTATTTTGAGGGCTAAAGTTAAGTATTAAATTATATGCTCTCTAGCCCGACGGAAAAATAAGTTGTAAGCATTACGAAAAGTCAGCAACTTCTCGAGTGTGATTATTCTGTTGAGTGGATGTATTCAATTTTTTCGAGTCGATTAATATTTGTACTTTCAGTAGAGTCAAAAGCAACTGAACGATTTCAAAGAGATGTCGCGAAATCAAATGCATTTATTTATTTGTGTATCTTAACAGATACAATGTTCTCCTTAGCAAAATTGATTGTTTAGTAACACTTACTAAAATATTCGAACAATGAGTTTCAAAGGAATCACAAGAAGTTCGAAAATACTTAGTACACACAGAGTCTTTAGATATTCTAAAGTACAACGTTAGCTAATATTAAACAAAAACAAATACACTGCCAGGCATTTAAACTGATCCAAAGAAAATTTAAATATGAATAAGTTTATGAATATGCTATTACCTTTATTTGGAGGGCACATACCTTGGCTATTAAGCTTATCTTATTTTTGGATTAAAATAGGGCATGTTTTCTTTTTGGGAATGCTTGAGACTGCTTTTGGACTGCCACTATGAATTTAGGAATATTATGTAGCCTCGCCCTTTAGCTCCAATTTTGCATTTTGTTTATTACTTTATCTCAACTCGTTGGATAAAAATTATAGGGTTTTCTCCAACCTGTTGTCATTACGGTCATTTACGGCCAGTATATACCTACCAAAAGAATTCCTGGAAACGTCAGATATGGCAGGTATTAACCCTTCATAGCATACTTTCAACCACAGTTAATTTTTATATTTCCTCGTGACATACTGGCTTGAAATTCGACCAGTTAGTTCGTATCCCTACCCACAAACCTATTCTGAATTTTGAAAAAAGTGCTTGTATTTGGAGCAAAATAAAAATGCTAAAATCTTTCGCGAGATTATGGATAATAGATATAGTTTAAAAAAACTTAAAAAACACGCTTTAATGATCAATCGAACTAAAAACAAAAAATAATTATTAATACAGGCAGAAAATAATAATGAACGAAAAATATTAGTATTACTGTGAAAAAAGCGAGGGGCGCTTTGTTCTATATTTTATGTACAGGGTTATTCATTGTATTGACACCCACCTGCAGCCGTAATTAATGGTAATACAAAAAAACTTAAATTCAAAAGTTGTGTGGTTTTTATATATTATCTTTTAGAAATGTCAAAAGAAAAAAATTGTCTGTCAAATGCCAAAAAACCGCATAACCTTAATTTTTTTAAATGGAACACCCTGTATATTATTGCATATTTGGATTGTGCGAAACAGTCTAGATATATTTCATAAATAATGTCCTATACCTATCTCTAAACGGTTTTTGAAATATTGACAGTTGAAAATCGACCATTTACCAAGTTTGACAGCTTGTAAAATCTAAACGGCTAAAGATAGAACAAAACGGTGGCCCCCCAGGTACCACACCTCCCATAAAAATTTGGACCCCCTACCCCCTCCTGTTCTCCCGGAATTAATTCTTTTAGTTTTTTCTTCTCTCCCCTCTCCTGCCCGAAGGGGGGTACGACCACCAGTTTTGGCACAGAATCTTCATTTTACCCCATCTACATCCCCTAAAAATTTCAGCTCTCTACCTCATCGGGAACATGCCGAACGAATCGCGACCCCAAAAAATGGTTTTCCCCCAAATTCCCCCCTTAAATTAGAACCCCGCCGACCCCATGTGGCCCAAGGTAGCCCCCCAGGTACTACATCTCCCATAAAAAATTTGGACCCCCTACCCCCTCCCGTTCTCTCGGAATTAATTCTTTTAGTTTTTCTTCTCCCCCACTCCTGCCCGAACGGGGGGGTACGACCTCCAGTTTTGGCACAGAATCTTCATTTTACCCCGTCTACATCCCCTGAAAATTTCAGCCCTCTACATCATCGGGAACATGCCGATCGGATCGCGAGCTGGCGTTCGTCAGTTACAAACAAACAAACAAACATACATACAGGTGAAGCTAATAAAAGCGGGTTAAAAAAAACAATTGCAATGGTGATGTATTCGACATTCTTGATGGAATTGATGCCATTGATTCTGACCTGGGCGGAGGCTCAGATGCACAAGATAATATCGAGATCAATATTTCTCTACCAAGCATTAGCCGAGGCAAAAAACCTACGCCAATGTAGACAATAAATCAGATCACGACAGCGATGGTTCAATAGCGGACCCAGACTTTGACCCTAAACCAACTGCAAGTTTTCCCTCATCCGATGAAGGTGATGACAATGAGCCTCTCGCGAATCTCATATATCCAAAACCACTTTCATCCAATGAACCAACGAAAAAAATATATTTTGAATGGAGCAAAAAACAAGTTTTCCTTATCTTTTCGAGGCAGTCAGCTTTGTTGAATCTACTGGCTCATAATTGATAGTAGGGGATGTACCTGTTGAAATTTTTCTAACGCTTTCGGAGACGATTTTCTTGATAGAAGTGTGTCCGAATCATTACAAAAAGGCACTTCTCTTGATTTGACCTTAGAAAAGCTAAAGGCGTTCCTGGGCATTTTGATTATTATGGGTTTCCATAGTCATCAGATCAGAACATTCACTTCTTAAGAATTTCCTAGTAATGATATTGAACAGATTTTTTAAAATGTACGCTAGCTACATCTTAGTATCAATGATAATTTTGACAAGCTTTATAAAACAAGACCTATCATAAACCAGTCACCAAACAGTTTTTTGAATTCTTATAGTCCTGGTAGAAATTTATCGGTTGACGAAAGCATGGTTGCTTTCAAGGATAGAACTCAACTCAAGCAATATATGCCCCAAAAACCCATTATAAGAGGATTATGAAGGTCTACTGGGTGAAAAAAGACGATTTTGGAGCTTACACTGCCATTTCAAGGCAAACATTATTGTGTTTACTTTGATGACTTCTTCACTAGCTTCCCACTTCTCTTAAAACTTTTAAATCGAAATATTTTTGCATGTGGAATAGTGAGGATTCATAGAAAAAGCTTTCCAACTGAGTTGCTGGTTGTGGACAAGTACTTGAAAGTAGCAGAATCCGATTCTGTAGGTACTACTACTGGAAGGAAAAGACATAAAATGTGTTGTGGTGGCTAGCACTAGACTGTCAGACATGTCAACTGTGAAACGCATGACCAAATAAGGCGTCATTGTCACTGTATGCTGCCTAAAACATAGACGAATACAATCAGCATATGGCGGGAGATGATTTGTGCAATCATCTTCACTCTTGCTATAACATAGCACGAAAATCACGAAGATGGTGGCTAAAGTTAACCTACTATTTCGTTAAACTCTTATATCCTATATAAGTCGGATTTTGCTTCACATCGCAGTTGGTTTTTAGAAGTATCCTCTCTAACCAACTGTTTGGAAATTTCTCAGCTGGGAAAAAACCAGGATCTTGGTTGGTAATCGGAAAAATTAAATGAAAAAGCTTAATGGCAGGTCAGTTGGTGCGCTAATGAATGGTGGAGACCATTTACCCATACCTACTAGATCTTCAAGATGTATCAAGATGTAGCATTGAGAGAAACCTAAGCGCTTCAAAGTGGAGTATAGCAAATGTAAAGTTGCATTAAGTATTCCTTGTCTTCAACATTCCATAATCGTTAGTGTACTTCTATTCACATAAGTATTTGAGAAGTGGTTTAAATATCAACCAGTAAATTGTATATTAAATGTATCAATCTACATGGATACTGGTTAAAATGGTTAAATTATCGACCTGCTTAAAAAAATTGCCATGTATTTTTCTTTTGTGTCAAATCCTTTATTTTGTTAGTTAATGTATAATTAAAAATATTCGTTAGTTCATAAGTCTCAATTTAATTTTGTAGTAATTTGTCCCATAAAGGGTTAACATTATGTAAATTAAATAAATTTGTTGCAAAAATAATGTATTCGAAACTATTAGGTAATGCCAAATAATTCATTTGAGGCAACGATAACGCGTATATAAACATATCCAAAACTGCAACAATAAAAACTAGTCTTAATTTAAAAAAAAGATTTTCCAAAACCTTTGTAGAAGGACTTTTAAATAAAACATGTTTTGCATTTCTTTTAATTAAGAAGTTTAGGGTCACTTTTAATTTTTTATTTTCCTCCATATTTCTTAAGCGAGTGAATATTTTTAAATCTTGGTTCTACCATGTCAAGCTTGACATCTATAATACATCTACGATAGGATTAACAATTACGAAGATACCTCAAAAATTGTCGACAATACAACCATTTCTTGGTCAGTAAGAAAACATCCTCGGTAATAACGCTTCAAATAATAAATGATATATCGTATTCAGCTAAGTTGTGAAAAATACAGGGATAAATTGCTGTGGTAAATCAATACAGCTAAAAATAAAAGGGAGCCAAAAGAAACTCGACTCGAGTTGATAAACGACCATCCAAGGAATTCACTTAGGGTTAATTTCCACGGTGACAAACCCCATTGTTGACGTCTTTCTCCCCCCGTTAACTAAGTAACGTGCTAAATTAAGAGGGTTTCTTTTAGAAAAGCCGGAAACAATACTACATATACGCATTTATCTTCCGGCTAGCTCGCCGGGGCGGTGGCTGAGGTTTTTACCATCATACATCACCACGTACTGCTTACTGACTCTTTATTTCTTTCTTCTTAATTCTATTCGGTCGTTTACTTTTAAATAAACAAAGAATATTTTCCCATTTGTTACGGCCATATTTTTCAAATTAATGCTTTACATTGTAGGGTCTTAAGTGCGGGAGGAATTGCACGAGAAGTTTTAAAAGAACCATATTTAGTCACTGAATAACGTAAGGAGAATTTAATCTTGATTCCGAATATTTATGGTGAATTTTCACTTACAAGTAGCTTAGCAAAATTAGACTCAGCTTTTTCCAAATGAAGTTAGACAATTTGCTTAAAAAAAAACGGTCCTATGGATTGTATGCTTAGACCATGTTCGTCACTTGACTGTGCTTTAAGTTTAATGAGACTCGTTAGCCCCAAATTAATGAGATATTTTGTTTTTGCTTAGCAAAGGCGTTAGTTTCAAATCAAATCAAATCAAATCAAAACATGCTTTAATGTCCAAAATACATGTGGTATTCATTGACAAAGCTGAACCATAACTCTTTAAAAATAAAATACTTAATACTAAGACAAGACCAGAATCAGTGGAAACAAAAAAAATGAATCACCCAAACAAATTCTATCACAATACACATAGTCAGTAAAACAATTTTAAAACATTTAGAATTTAGATGTAAAAACCTGAACTAAGTCAACTAGTTTCACAACCGATCCTCAAAATACTCAGTAACAGTATTATAATAGGCCTTCCGTACAAGCAGTCTCCTAGTCTCCCTCCTAAATTTAGACATGTTCTGAATACATCTTATATTCACCGGAAGACGATTGAACATTCTCTTGGCATTATAAATAAATGGCCCGTTGTTGGTATCGGTAGAGGGATGTTGTGGATTTGTCGAGTATTATATGGAGTATTATATGGACCCTCGGTAATATTGTGTTTATACTTCTTAAAGACAAGGTATACATTCTCTGATATATATAGACATGGAAGAGTCATTATACCCTCTCTCATAAAAAAGGGCCTGCAAGAATCTCTTCCCTTCATTCCAGACATAAAACGCATAGCTCTCTTCTGCAAGACAAACACCGAATTAAACAAATACTCACTGCAGCTGCCCCAAAGGGGAATCCAATACCTTAGATGAGACTCAATGAGAGCAGAATAGACCATTTTAGTAGCAGATGAGTCCAGTTCCTTTGCCACTGATCTTAAGGCATAACAGCCAGAGGACAATTTTGCAGTAAGCTTTTCAATGTGTGTTGCAAAAGTCAGTGCCCTATCAACATGAATGCCAAGGAACCTAACATCATCTAGGTTGTCAATATTTAATGTCCCCAGCTGGATGTCATCTAAGGTGCATTTAAATATCAAAAGAATAGTTTTTTTAATATTGAAGATCAACAAGTTACTATCGAACCAGTCCTTAATCTTTATTAGATCTGCAGTAATCAGCTGGTTCAGAGATACTGAATCAGTCCCGTGCCAAAGAATGGTGGTGTCGTCAGCGAAGAGCGTAAATTTGCCCCTAATATCCAGGGAAGGTAAGTCATTAATATATAAAAGGAACAAAATTGGTCCAAGAACCGACCCCTGGGGCACTCCACACCACCAACATCAGGCTTCCGGCCTCCAAAAGAAACCACCTGAGTCCTTGCTGAAAGATAGGACTCAAACCACCTCAAGCATACATCCCTGAAACCATAGAACTCGAGTTTCCGTAACAGTATACCGTGACTGACAAATGCCCTCGTCAGGTCACAGAACACCGCGCCTGGACATGATTCTACCCTTAACCAGTTTTTCAATTATTTTGGATAAGGTAGGTAACAGAGATATTGGTCTAAAATTGGAAGGAGTGTCATCATCCCCCCCCCCCCCACCTTATGCAACGGGATTACAATTGCCTTCTTCAGAAAACCCGGAGAGCATCCTCCTACAAAGGAGTGATTAATTGAGTCAGCCAAGGATAAAAGAGCAGTGTCAGATAGCTCACAAAAAATCTTAACTGACATATCGTCCCATCCTGATACATTCTTGTATAGCAGAACATACTGATTTTAATTCTTGTACATCAGTCGGGTGCAGAAAAAATGTTTCGGAGACAGACCTCCCAGAAAGATCATTTAAAGGATTAGTTGGTGGATTTATTTTAGCTGATAGATTGCTACCAATTTAGCTCATTGGGAGAGAGAGTAGGATTGAAATGAACACTGTCTCTTACATCTCGTCTCAACTCATTAACAATAGAGCAGGTCTCCTTAGAAACATTTTTAGAGCTTTCCAGCCTCTGATTATAGTAAGTTCTCTTGGCCAACCCTATCACCCCTCTATAAATAGTTCTGTATTGATTAAAATAAGACCTCAAGAACGCATTATTAGAAAAGAACTTCCTGATGTAATGCAGAGCTCGCATATTCTTGGCAGACACCTTTATAGCTTTAGTTAACCAATGCTTCTTCGCCTTATTTTTCATTTTAACAACAGGAAATGAATCATTAAAATTTCCAGTTAATTTGTGATAGAAACATTCAAGTGGACTATTACCAGTTACAGTCCAGTTTCTTTTTCTGCAGTTATTACGAAAGTTGCGAAAAATTTTTTTACTGTATATTCGATCATACTTTTGAATGGGTTTAGACTTTTTAAAATTAAGTTTAAAACCAGCTATTATAGCCTCATGATCAGAGAGGGTCGAATTTTTCACACGACAGTTTACATCTGCTAGGTTTGAGCAAAAGTAGTCATTAGTAGACGCTGAGTGCTTAGTAATTCTAGTGGGTTCCAACACATGCATTTTTAAATTAAAACACGATAATAAGTTTTTTATTGGGACACTAGAGTCGCAATTATAATCAATATTAAAATCTCCTGAGAGAACCAAAAAACAGAAGGGTGGAAACTGACTAATCAATGCCTCCAAGCTTTCAATAAAATTTGACCGGTTAGCTGAAGGTGGACGGTACATACAAACTATATACAAATTAAACCTCTGACAATATGTAATAGAAAATTCAAACTCATTTACAATAATTAGATTATCAAACCTTTGATCATTAGCAAAATTATGTGAGTTTATTTTTTCGTTCACTAGAATCATGGTTCCTCCGGGAACAGAACCGGATCTAAGAATCTTGACAACACTCTATAATTATCAATCACCACGATCTCATGCATTCTTAGCCAATGTTCCGTTAAGCAAACTAACTCGGGGAGGTCCAAACTCTCCAAGAGAACATACAATTCGTCAACCTTGTTACGCAATGATTGAATATTAAGAAGGAAAACCAAAAAGTCGCTGTCTAACCTAAAAAAGAATCTTTTGAGGAAAGATTACTTGGATCAACTTGCTTAGTATGATCAACCTGATTATGAGGATCAGTTGCGTTGTCAGAAATAGTGGGGAACACGGGAACATGGTCAAGCGCCATAGGGCTAGTGAATATTACCTTACTTCCTATTAACTCCTTTATATCATTCCCCTCATTTAAGCTATCGTTTGTATTAATAAATATTAGATTTTTTACGATTGAAACTTTTGAAGTCACAATTTTTGAAATTTTAGTACCAATTTCCCTCAGATGATATTCGTTTCCTCTTTTTGAGTTAAAATCTAAAAAATGTATAATTCCCCGATGGGGTCTATTTAACCTCTGAACAAATTCACAGTTTTACATTATATTTCCAAATTAAATCATTTAGATTAAAATTCGCCTTGCAGTAAGGAACTGAGAGCAGAATGACGTTGGTCTTTATACACGCCCTCAGTTTAGACAATAGTAACCTAAAGGAGGGAATTTTATTGTGAAATAAATCGTTAGAACCACAAGTTAAAATTACAAAGTCATTGATCCCAAAGTCACAGATCAAAGAGTCAATGTTCTCGCAAACACTTAGGCTGAGTGCACCCGGCTTAAATATACTAATAATGTCATATTTGTTTACAATTGATCCAAGAGCGTGTTTTAACGAGATGTGCAAATTTCGGGCACAGTCATCTCCCAATATAAGAATTTTGAATTTTGTTTTTTTTTAAATCTTGTGCAATTTCCGGGATATTATTTACCACAACACTATCCAACGTCGCAACTGGATCAACTGGTCTTGCATCCAACAGCTCTTGAAATTCCTGAGCAATGCCAAACCGGGTATCCCGTATCCAAAATCTGAGAATGAGGTTTAGCAGAGGACTCACCAATCTGCAAACTCAAGCAATACTTTTCTTTAAGGGATAAAATTTCATTGCTATACAATCTATTATCCTCTTCCAAGGTCTCTATAGATATTTTTAGATTTCTGCACATTAATTCATATTCGTCCATCTCTCTTCTAAACTTCTCCAAGTTTGTATATGACTCTGATAACTGTCCATTAAGACAGCAATTTTTGGCCTTCAGGTCTATAATCACTCTATTCAAAGTGCTATTTGTTTCCTCATAGCTATTAAGTTTTTCCTCATAGCATTTTTCAGCGATTTCAACATCTGATTGATAATCCCGAGATGATCTTTTTAGCCGATTAATGTGCAGGTCTTTATGCTTTATGCAATTGTTAAGCTCATCAATTTTTCCGTTTAGTGCTTTTTCCTTATAATCCTCATTTTCTGCTGCATTCTGACATTCCGTGGAGCAATAAATGCGATAGCCTGTAAAAGTTATTACATTAGGCATTCTTTCCAAGCACGACGGGTGAAATATCCCATGGCAAACTATGCAGACAAAGTTTTTAAAATCCTTGTTAGCACAACACTTGAACCTACCAAACATTTTTTAATTTATAAGTGTTTTCATTATTTTTTTTTTCAATAAACAAAAGTCGAGACAATGTTTTTAAGAATACGCGGCATAAAAATAAAAGTTACGCCTTCGGAATTTGCTATTTTAAAAATCCCATCAAGACGTTATAAACGTTTTTTTTTTTGTTATTTCTACAACACGTTTGTTACTGAAAGTGATTTGATTTTGACGCCTTTGGGCTTTTGGCTTTCTTCTAAAACAAAACTCCTATTCACATGACGTCTAAACCCTGAAACATGATCATTAACAACATTACCGAACATTAAACTGCAGCAAACATTAATCCGACGTGGAGAAAAATACGTCTAAAAGTTTCTACCTTATATTCTTTATATTTCGTTTTCCCGATCTGCGCAATTCGTTTTTCAAGAAGATATGATTCGCGGTGACAGCGTTAGATGATCGGCAATTTCCAGCCAGTTAGGGAACGAGATAGCCAATGAAGCGAGACATTTCCCCCTTAGGTTTAATGACTACTCTACCAGTGTTAGGTGGGGAATTCCTGAACGAACAAATTACGTAAATGTGGCTTCGCTTTTCGTATTATCAGAAAATAAATTGATTTTACGGTGACAAAGAGATGTCATTTTGTAGAGTTAGCAAGCTCGAATCTCATGTCTTCACACCAGGGTATTTATTCTTAAAGACGCCATTCGAAGTAACTGCTTTGGTGTATTCATTCTCAAAAAAAGTTCAAGTTTATTCTAATTTTGCTATAGCTGGAAACAATTATATTCTACATTCTCTGCAGATAAAATGCCTTAAAACTTATTACATTCCGCCTTCTTATCAATATTTGAAATATCGGTTCTTAGATATATAATTTTAAGGAAGGAAGGATTTACTGGAACTAAGTTAGACGTCCTTGCCTTAAAATTAATGCTTGAAAATTTAAAAAATATGTCTTCTCGTACCCTAATTGTTTCTATTATTATGAATAAAAGAATAAAACAGTCCAAAATTATTGAAAAATCTTTTTTGGCATCTATTAATGTGATCTGCTGATTTAAGGCATGGAAATTATTTAATAAAATTTATTCAAAAATTATTTTTATTTATCCATTATTTTTTAGATTTTTATGTTAATTTGAAATGTCGAATTCTTGAAATAAGGCAACTTAGAAAATTAACTTCTTGTAACATTCCGATTTTGCCAGTGTAAAATATTTTTAAATTTCATTTTATACGCCGCATTTAGCAAAAAAAATGCTGTATTTTGCGGTAAGAATTATTGAAAAGAGGTCAATACTCATCGGTTAATTAATTCTAAATTTATTGATTCGATTTGCTGTCTATAAGCTTAAAATTGCCGCATTCCTTAATGTAAATTAACTCTATTCCAAATATAGGTTAACGATATATGTGTATTAACTTTTATAACACTCTGTGACTATATTTATTTTAGTTGATAAGCGAACCACAGATCGCTTAAGTTTGATCAAATCACTAAAATAGGATATTATTGATATTAGGATGGCTTTGCTTAATTTATATTACATTACCCTAGAACGGCCAGCAAACCGGTTTATATTTTTAAGAATTCTGTTAATAAAATCTGCTTTTACGCTTCATTAGATTCGTGAAATTCATATTTTATTTTCGGTTTGAATATTTCATAACTTTTTGGGACCCCCGGTTGCTGAATTCTAATCACCGGCCGATCATTTCTGAGATCGTTTTGGGACCTCTGTTTTATTTTTTTTTCACGCGACATGCTGCAATGTTCGCAATATTCGGTTGGTTCTGTCGATAGCATTGGGTAGTAGGAATGGGCTATTTCCTATAATTGCTGCTGCCGATTTCGATTTTTAAAATTTTGTCACTTCGTTTGGGAACATTTTCTAGTATTTCTTGAACAATTTAGTTTCAGCGCATTAATTGTGGCTCCCGCCGTCGTTTTACCATCCTAATAAACGAGAATTAAGTAGTTTATTACCCTCCCGAGGAGCTGTGAGACCTTGTCGTTGGTGGGGGGGCTCAGAAGCTGCTTATGCGGCCAAGCTAAGGACAGCTCAAAAAAGACCCAACCCAAGGTGTAAAGCGATCCGTGCAGATGGGTGCATGGCGGTGGGGGTGCACCGTCTCTAACGGAGCCTCTGGGAAACCGGGCGAAATCCCAGAGTAACCAGCCTTACTCCTGTGCAGGGGGCTCCGCAGAAGTGGACTATTTACCTCCCCCTTACTCGTGGGAACTATATGGATCACATGATACCTCCAATGATCAGGGTAGTTCAGATTAACCTCCAGCACTGTAAGGCGGCCTCGGCGGTCCTTGCAGTTGCTATGAGGGACGCAGAAATTGCCCTGATCCAGGAACCGTGGACCAGACACGGGAAAATCACAGGTCTGAGTGGAATCGATGGGGCACTGATTTATAGTAGATCCACCGACACGCCTCGGACCTGTATATTAATTAAAAAAAATATTAATGTACTGCCGTTAAATGTCTTTTGTTCCAGGGACCTGACGGCAGCCAAAATCAGGATCATTGAGGGTACCGGGCCGAGGGATATTATAATCGGATCGGCCTACCTGCCTTACGATGATCCTGAGTCAACACCAACCAGGAGTGTGGAAGAGCTAGTGAGACACTCTAGGCGAAATGGGACTCAGCTGATCATCGGCTGCGATGCGAACGCACACTACACAATCTGGGGAAGTACCAACACCAACAATAGAGGTGAGTCATTACTACAATATATTATGGCAAATAACTGAGACATAATTAATGTAGGGAGAAAACCTACCTTTATTAACACTGTTAGGAAGGAGGTCATAGATGTAACACTAGCCTCAAACTATTTGAGTAATTACGTCACAAACTGGCATGTATCTGATGAGTTGTTCCGATCACAGATACATCAGATTAATATAAGAGCGGAAAAAACCGCTACTACTTATCGAAATCAGCGGAAGACGGACTGGGAAGCTTATGTGGCAGACCTAGAGCACAGACTTCCGCTAATCAGGAAGACGATAAGGAACACGGAAGACTTAGAGATGGTTGTGGAACAATTCAATGACGCAATCATCACTGCCTTCCAAGACAACTGCCCTCTTACAACAAGGAAATCTACCAGGAATGTGCCCTGGTGGAGCGAGGAGCATGCGAAGCTAAGAGGGCAGGTCAGAAAAGACTTTAACAAAGCCAAAATAAATGGTCAGTGGGAGGTATATAGAACTATACTGACCAGGTTTAACAAAGAGCTGAGGGGAGCCAAAAGAAGGTCGTGTAGGAAGTACTGTGAGAAGATAGAGAGTACTCAAGAATGTGCTAGACTCCAAAGAATTCTCTCGAGAGGCCCCCAAACCCCAATAAACTCGCTAAAGAATGATCTTGGCGAATATACCAATACGGGAGAGGAAACGGCCAAGGAACTCCTAAGGGTTCACTTTCCCGGCTCACAGATAGTAGATCATGCTCAAGGGGGGTGGACTGAGCCAGAACCTCGAAGGGCGTCCAGGGAAGACTGGCAGACCTCGAAGGAAGTGATTAACTATCAGAAAATCGAGTGGGCAATATACACATTCGAACCATACAAATCCCCGGGAATGGACGGGATTTACCCTATAATGTTACAGAAAGGAACTGAACTAATGTACAGGATACTCTGCAGCATTCTAAGAAGCAGCCTAGCTTTTGGATATATACCAAAAGCCTGTAGACACATTAGGGTAACGTTTATACCGAAACCTGGGAAAACAGGACAGGATACGGCAAAGTCCCTAAGACCCATAAGTCTTATGTCCTTTGAACTTAAGACACTTGAAAAACTTGTGGATAGGCATATTAGGGACGGTGTATTGGTAAACAGCCCACTGCAACCCGACCAGTATGCCTACCGGACAGGTAAGTCAACAGAAACAGCACTCCACCAGCTGGTCAAGAGGGTGGAGGATACACTGGAAAACAGGGAGGTGATGCTGGCCACCTTCCTGGATGTGGAGGGGGCGTTTGACAACACCTCCTTCGACTCAATAACCAGATCCCTCGGGCAAAGAGGAGTTGAGGGCACCTGCTGTCGGTGGATTAACTCCATGCTGAGGGGAAGGTTGGTAGAAGCAACCGTCGCTGGGAGCGCGCTGGTGGCTCGGGTGCATCGAGGGTGTCCGCAGGGCGGGGTGCTGTCTCCGCTCCTGTGGAACCTAATGGCGGACGGTCTACTCAGGGCGCTCACGGATGGGGGACACTGTGTACTCGGATATGCTGATGACATAGCCATCATCACCCGAGGCAAATTTAACGCAACGGTTAGAGAGCAGATGCAAAATCCTCTGAACCGGACTACAAGATGGGTAGATCAGGAGGGTTTAAATATCAGTCCCAACAAATCTAACATCGTAGCTTTTACTCGAAGGCACAATTTGGGGGATCTAGGACCACTTAGCCTGAGAGGACAAAACATACAGATCTCGAACGAGGTAAAGTATCTAGGGGTAACATTGGACTCGAGACTTACCTGGAACCGACATCTAGAAAATATTACCAAAAAAAGCGGTGGCATCACTCATGATTACCAGACGCTTACACGGGAAACAATGGGGATTAAGACCAGACATGATGTATTGGACATACAAAATTGTGGTAAAACCTATCCTAACATACGCCTCTCTGGTGTGGTGGCCCAAGACACAACAGAGAGGTGCGATTTCATAACTGGGCAAGGTACAAAGACTTGCCTGTCTAGGAATGATGGGGGCAATGCGGACCACCCCAACTGCGGCCATGGAGACCCTCCTGGACCTCCCGCCTCTACACTTTGTGATAAGGGGGGAGGCCAGGTTGGGGGCACATAGACTGCAGCAAACAATGACCGTTACTAGAAGGACGGGACACATGGCAATCGCTGATCTTGTGGGGGAGATGTTTTAAACATGAAAACGGACCAGATGCAAAAGCGGTACTGTCTCAATAGATCATTCGAGGGGAACTTTCCAAGTAGAACCGAATGGGAAAATGGACTAACAGCTATCAGAAGGCAGGACCAAACCTGGTTCAGAGACGGGTCAAGAACTGCAACTGGTACTGGATCAGGAGTCTATTCTGCTAGTCAAGGTCAGAGTAAATACTATGCACTGGGTATGTATGCTTCTGTTTTCCAAGCAGAGGTATACGCCATACTTCAGTGCGCCATAGAGAATAATAGGAGGGCCACAAACAATCGGCGGATCCTAATATTGTCGGACAGTCAAGCGGCACTAAGAGCTCTACTGAGCCAAGAAGTGTCCTCAAGACTGGTGTGGGAATGCCTTGAAGAACTACAAACCCTGGCAGACCGGAATATGGTAAGACTAATCTGGGTGCCAGGACACAGAGGGATCGAAGGCAATGAGAAAGCTGATAACCTCGCCAGGAGAGGATCAGAAACAAAACTAATCGGCCCAGAACCGGCCCTGGGAATACCAAAAAGTATGACCCGGAGCCACATCAAAGACTGGGTTCGAGAAGAACATCGACGTCACTGGGCAGAAATCCCCAGGCAAAACCATGGAAAGGAATTTATCGGCCTACCATGTCAAAAAAGGACCGGAAAACTGCTACGTATGAGCAGAGACCGGTTACGAATCATAACCGGTCTTTTGACCGGTCATGCACCCCTAAAGGTACACCTGAACAGGATGGGTCTGTATAACGAAGACCTTAACTGCAGACTATGCAATAAGGAACCGGAATCAGCCAGACACATCCTGATCAACTGCGAGGCACTGGACCGCAGGAGACCCGCATCTTTGGGCAACCAAATATAGACCCAGAGATACTAATCAAACACCCATTAAAAGACCTGTACGGCCTCGTACAAGAGACAAAAATACTGGAGTGGCTATCTTAAAACGACATAGGCTCAGCACAATAAGCCTGTACAGGCTGCACTGCTATATGGCGACGTACGTCGGACATGCCTAGGGGAACAAAAAAAAGTAGTTTATTATCTTAGAATTATTCCTTGTATCGAATCACTTGGCATGTTTCAGCCCATCACTACTTGCTGATCTGACGTAGTTTTTTAATCTCGTGGAAGGAGAAAGGCAAATTGACTGAAACGAATAGAGAGTTCTTCTAGATATACCTTTCGGTGAAAAGAGTAGCTTTTGCTGTAGTGCACTCATAGAGGCTCAACATTTAGTATTGTGATTTAATACAACCCTTTCTTTGGGGATATATTGCGTAGGTTTCTGTTTGTGTTTTGACACGACCGATTTATCGGAATTCAACTTCTGCATTGGGTAAACATTTTCTCCGGAATTAATTTTTTTCCTCTATTGCTTGTGAAGCACGCGGACGCTAATAGTATTTCTCTTATTTCTAGAGGCTTTCCAAGTTCGTCGTATAAGACCGTGTTACGAGAAAATGCAATTTCTACTTTGTTACAAGAAAATGCAATTGCTTTAATTTGTTATAATAAAAGTCAATTTGTTAAGATATAATTTCAATAGCCTTATTATTATTACTATATTAATTCAAATAAAAAGCCAATTTGTTACTATAAACTAGAAATGCACTTTTGTTTAAATCATTACTTTAATTTACAAAAAATATAATCTGAAAGATAGCTCAGGGTGTATGGGTAAGGAGCATGCTTATTGAAGTTTTTTTTCGAGTGCAGTAGTGGTCAAAAAGCGCAAAATAAAAGATTAGAAATTTCAAATAAACAATTTTTATTCTATTTCCTTCTAACAAAAATAAGGTTTACTTTTGTGGAATTATCTTGGTGACATCTACACTTTAATCACCTTGTGGTTCCTCCGAGCTTCCTGGAGAGGGTTACTGGAAATTGCTGTAGTGCCTAGGATCTGTCCTGTGACGTCACAGGAAGCTGTCCTGGTAAGGCCGAGTGCGTGTGGACTCAGTAGCATGAAAAAAAAAACAGTACAAGGCAGTTAAAGGGTTCACCAAGAATATTGTTATCAACTCTGTTTTAATTTGGCGGAGAGCGTTGCTTGTCTAAGCTTAGGCTTTTAATACAGAACTTGGCAAGAGATAACTACAAATAACTCTTGCCAATTAACAATGCTGAAAGATTCCAAAGCACGCTAGAAAAAAATTTAATTAGAATTTAATTTAATTAAATATGCCTCCACCAATTTGCACAGAATTGTTTAGACCATAGGCAGTAATTATGGTTTTAAATTAAACTGTGACCTGATTAAAAATAATAAATAAAACAAATAGCTGTTTAAGCTGATAAAGATTGTGATGAACAATATTTCAATAAAAAAACAATTACAGTAATCAGGTAAGAACAAAAGTGAAATCGATAAATTCAAACAGATAATCAGAATGCAATTATTTTCTGAAAGCTACTTTTCAACTCAAAAATTAATTCAATTCAAAATAAAGGTAATGACAATTATTCAATTCAATCATTGCCTGAAAACTATTTCCTAACTCAAAAATCAGTTCCATTCAAAAACAAAGGTAACAACAAATTTAGGTAGAAATAGAGAAATAAAACAAACAAACAATTATGATCTTGTACAGACCACGGTCGAGAAGGGTTTGAGAAGGCGCTCTTTAAATAACAAAGTGACGATAAAATGCTTCTATAGGTCGAACAACAACTAACTAAGCTTAACTCTGATTCACTATATAACTCCTAACATCCGATAACGATACCAGAGAAAATTAGACTCAATCTCCCACACTATAGCCAGTTTTGGTTATTAATTTCCAAAAATGCTTCCTCTAACTAGAACCTAAATAATGTGAACCCTACAGGCCACTTTGATCGATACTATAGTTGGGTTACTACACTAAATCTGAAATTCAATAACCCTGCTCTTGCAGGATCAAGTCCTTTTTTTCCCTCTAAGACAAGAGCCTTAAGCTCCAAAAAGTACTATCACACATATGCCCTACAGACAAAAACATACCCACGGCAAAAGACAACGTGGTATGTGTGAAACGATAGTAGATAGATATCAGATATTCGCGAGCTTATTCAACATACACGCGGCAAAAGACAACGTGGTATGTGAAACGATAATAGGCAGATATCAGAGATTCGCACGCTTAGCAGCTTTATTCTGCCTACAGACTTTACGATATAGGAAACTAGAAATAAGATCAGATAACGCAAAAAAAATAAAGAAAAAGTCAAGCCTACCTTCTCTCAAAACTCTCACACTGGTCGTTGGTACAAGACAGATTTTAAAATCGAGTCCTACCTTCCACCAGAATCACATCTCGAAAAAAATTACACTGACACGCAGTCGTCACAAATATTTCATCTTTTTCCACCATACGAAGCGACCGATTTTAAGCATAAAATATGATCTGCATATTTGAAATTATTTATCAATTTTAAATAATATATTCTACTGCTGTATTTACGTAGATTCAACCCATAATATTAATTTTCATTTTATATTACCTAGATAATTATTATCGACTGATATATTTAAGAGACAAAAATTAGTTTTAAATGAACTCGATGGGCAACATAAAAATTCATTATTTATTAATATTTTCGTACTATTTAATGCGGAATTTTCCACACTGTTGCTACCAGGTCGGTTCAGACAGTAATTCAAAATAGGTTGAAGATGAAAAGTTATTATTTCAAACTAAAAATATATACAAGCGAACTCGGAACAAGCTGATGTTACGGAATTGTTAAAATTACCGTAACAACCGAGACCGTCGACTTTCTAGCAACCCTCACGCACGAGCGAGGTACTTATTGCTACAGTTTTTTTGTCTAAATTAACGATTTAATTGCCTTATCTTTGTTAACCTTTTATTGTACATTATCCACCATTTGCATTCCATGGGTTATCTTATCTACTCCATTTTATCAAATCTGAATTTTTATTTTAATGTGACTTTAGTTTTGATCATATGAGGAAGTTTACATTTTCTTTTAGGGGTGATTCATACCTATCTTTTTATATTCAAGTTGTCTGTACCTTAGTATTTCTTTTATTTGCTGATGGTCATTGGAAGTCCATTGATAATTTATTTTTTGGGGAAATTTGTTTTTTAAAGAAAATATATTTATGCAAGGGGGGCTATAGTTTTTTCATTAAAGTAAGGGGGTTTTGTCTAATGCGTATTGGGTTAATGCAGGGTTCAATTACCGGGCTCCCAGTTCAATTACCGAGCTACCAGTTCTATTACGTGGCTACAAGTCCTATCACTGGGCCAATTTGATTGCTGAGTCCTCTGCTGGTTCTACCCTCGGGACCACTGCCATAAGCAAACCCTCGAATAATGGTGATTTTTAAAATAACCAATTAAGATAAGACACTGCGTTTTCCACTGACGAATAGGAAAGGAATGACTATATATATCCTCAAAATTTGAGATGATATTAAGAAGTTTCGAATTTTTTTAGTCGCAGAAATGCGCATAAAATTGTACATATTTTTTTAATTATTTTTTCGCAAACCCTCATATTTTGGCGATTTATAAAATAACCAATTAAGATAAAACCCTACGATCTTCACGCGCCGATAATGTAAAAATTACTCAATAATCCCTAACAATTTTAGACTATAGTAAGAGGTTTCGAATTTTTTATAAACGCTGAAATGCGCGATTTATTTACAAATTTTGAAAATTATTCTTTTCGCAAACCCTGGAATAATGGCGGTTTTTACCGACCAATAGGAAAGGAATAACTATATAAATTCTCAAAATTTGAGATGTTGATTAAATGTTTCGAATTTTTTATAGTCACTAACCCAAACCCTCGAAAAATTGCAATTTTTAAAATAACCAATTAAGATAAGGTTTTCACTGGCCAATACTGAAAGAACTACTCTATAGATCCTTCAAATTTAAAACTATAGTAAGAAGTTTCGAATTTTTTATAGTCGCTGAAATGCGCATTTTGTCAAAATTTAGATATTTTTAAAATTATTTTGTCGCGAACCCTCAAATAATGGCGATTTTTAAAATAACCAATTAAGATAGGAAACTGCTGTTTTCACTGACAAATAGGAAAGGAATGACTATAAATCCTCAAAACTTGAGATGTTAATAAAATTTGTCGAATTTTTTATAGCCGCTGAAATGCGCCTTAAATCAAAATTTATATATCTTTTTAATTATTTTTTGAAATGCGTATTTAGTCAAAATTTACATATTTTTAAAATAATTTCTTTCTCGAACCCTTGAATAATGGCGAATTGAAAAATAACCAATTTGGAAAATACACTGCAATTTTCACTGTCCAATAGGAAAGAAATGGCTTTATAAATCCTCAAAATTTTGAGATGTTAATAAGAAGTTTCAAATTTTTTATAATCGCTGAAATGCGCGTTAAATCAAAAGTTACATAAGTATTTTTAAAATGATCTTTTCGCAGACCCTCGAATAATGGCAATTTTTAAAACAACCAATTAAGATAACACTGCGGTTTTCACTGGCCAATCCTTAAAGAACTACTCTATAAATCCTACAAATTTGAGACTATTGTAAAAGGTTTCGAAATTTTTATAGTCGCTGAAATGCGCATTTATTCAAAATTTACATATTTAAAATTATTTTTTCGCAAACCCTCAAATAATGGCGATTTTAAAAATAACCAATTAAGATAAGACACTGAATTTTTCTCTGACCAATAGGAAAAAAATGACTATAAGTCCTCAAAATTTGAGATGTTAGTAAGAAGTTTCCAATTTTTTTTAGTCCCTTAAATGCGCGTTTAATCAAAATTTACATATTTTTAAAATTATTTTTTTCGGAAACCCTCGGATAATTGCGATTTAAAAAATAACCAATTAGGATAGGAATCTATGGTTTTCATTGACCAATAGAGAAAGAATGACTATAAATTCCAAAAATCAGACGGTAATAAGAGGTTTTGAATTTTTTATAGTCGCTGAAAAGCTCGTTTACTAAAATTTTACATATATTTTTAAAATATTTTTTTTCGCAAAGCCTCGAATAATTTCGATTTAAAAAATATTCAATTGAGATAAGACACTGCTGGTTTTACTGGCCGATAATGAAAGAACGACTTGATAAATCTGAAAAATTTGAGATTAAAGTAAAAGGTTTTGAACTTTTACAAACGCTGAATTGCGCGTTTTATAAAAATTTACATATTTTTAAAATTATTCTTTTCGCGGACCATCGAATAATGGCAATTTTAAAAATACACAATTCAGATAATATACTGCGGTTTGCGGTGAGCAATACTGAAAAAAGTAGTACGGCATGTCATTCGTCCTTTTAAGCTTGTTTTTCTCTAAAATGGTTAATTTTCAAGTAGTGTATTAAGAATACCATTTTTGCGTAAAAACGTACCAAGAATAAATAAAATATCCAGGAATTAACTTAACAATTTTTTTATATAAATGAAATATACGTTTTATCTGAATCAACTAATGTCATCAAATAATCATGCAGCAACGTATCGTCCAAAACTTACTCCTCTTCTTAAAAATAGCTAAAATTTATTGACTAAAATTAATTTCTTTTAAGTTATCTTTAAAGACGCGTTTATATGATATGTTTCTCTATTTTTGATTGGACAGATCTACCCTCAAAATTAAGTACCATTATTTCCGAATAACCTGTATATTTATTTATTATTATAGAATAACTTCAATGGAAATCCAATGAAGAAACTACTCAAAGTAACAATTAATCGCTGTTTTTATCTTCACGCTACTTAACTCATATCTGTTTTGTTCAAATGACAATTCTAGAATATATTCTTGTTTTAAAAAATTAAATAATTTAAGCAACTTCAAACTTAAACCGTCATTTTAAAAATAACGTCGTGTTATCATCGACTCTAATTTAAAAACTTTAAAGCAATCAATGAAATACATGTCGCGATAAATGGGGGTGATCCATCAAGCTTGTAGTCAAACACGAAAAGAAAAAACGACGAGTTGAATCAAGATAGAACCCTCGTAGGATGTAGCCAGTTAAATTAAGATATCTAAAACATGACAATGGTTCTGATAACACTTTTCAAAAACTAATCGATAAATCTCCTAGCGCCAGCCTAACAGGTCGTTGTCTGCGACAAATACGTTTGTGTTATTTACTTTTATAATTATTTGTTCTATGAAATGAATATTGCAAAGCTTTTATGGCTTTCAAGCTCACATATTATTCAGTTTTTAATATCCAAGAATTATGAGCTTAATCCTTTCAAGCCATTTGAGGGTTGTTTCCTTTCCGTCTTATAGAATCTTTTCAACTAAATACACGTTTGGATGTTTAGCTTTTTGTAATTCTTCTTGGTTCAATGCACCTTGAATTTCATCATTTCTATGATCTTGTAATACGTATGTCTTTGGATATTTACTTTTTTAATAATAAATATTTCATTCGACCAGTTGGATGTATATCCCTTAGAAAATACCTTACGATATTTGCTTATTCTTACAAAATCATTTACTTTGAATTTTGATGGGTGTGGTAGGCTAAGCTTTTTGTTATACCTTCAGCAGTAGAAACAAAATGTCTTTAAGCTTGTCTGGCCTGAGATCAGAAAAGAACATTTGAAGTTATTTTATATCTTTCATAATGTACCAGCACCCAATAGCTCTTGTTTTTGTTTTGGGAATTGTTGATAAAATAATGTTATGCACATCGTTTTGTGTATCGAATTTAAATAAGGGTGCCACAAATAGGTACTTCCGAGATCAGAGCCGATTTGACAATCCGTCAGATGTTGCATGTTGGCCTAGCTTTTTGGCATACATTATTAATATATGATAATAAGTTAATCAAAGAATGATCCCCAAAATGAGTTTTATAGGAAAGACAGTCATATTCATGAAACAAGAGGAATTTCCGATACTTAGTAAATGATTTCTATTAGCATTGCAATAATCCTGCTTCACTACAGGTTCGATTATTTTTCATACAAAAAATATACATTAAATAAGAAACACACCAATTAAATGTTTTGTGAATTGTATTTATGCCTCGATTACATCAATCAGTAAAGGGTTTACACTGTCATTAAATCTACGAGTTTTCATAGTATATTTCTCTAAAAGATCTGCCCTTCATATATCTCAATAAATAAATAACGAGTCCTGTTTCACTACACACCCCATCCCATCAGAGCAATAATCCAACAAAATAAGGGAACCGTCGTTTTATTGGTAATTTGTCATCTCTATTATGAGCTCCGTAGCAGAACTGAAGAATATTTACGTTACATTAGCTATGAATGGACAAAAGTAGTCATTGGTTGACTCATTAATATTTATACAGACATAAATCACTCCCGTATAAGGAAACGCTTAAATTTTATTGTACACAAAGAACAGAGATAAGCCGATATGTGGGGTGCTTTTAGGGATTTTAGATTTTTAAAGCGGCATGACCATGAAGAATTGGGATCAGAATCGATGAATATAATGTTAAAATCCTGCTAAATCACTTTCAGAATTTTCAACGTTTTATCGAAGAATAATAGATTTTGCATTGCAGTATAGGGTTTAGCCTCCCGAGGAAATGGATCGCGAATTAATATTTATACTTAGGTAATCCGTCCGATTCATTTGGCTTAGATTAAGCGTGATTCTCAGTAATTTGTATTTAATCTGGAGCCTGATCTCATTAAAAAAGAAATAAGTGAAATACTACTAATAGTGATAAAAATTATTACCCACCATGGAAGTTATGCTGGTATATCACTCAGTCTACGTTGGCAAACCTATGTACCATATATTTAATGCTATATCATGCCTGCGAAATCAAAAGGGCGTACTTAAGTTTAACTAAGGGAATTAAGTTTAACTAAGGGAATGTCATCTATCATTAGTAAATCAAATATTTTTCAGAAAAAGGCTTAGACATGCCGATTGGTATTTCAAGTTGCGATCTTTCCCGTAAAAAAATGTATGCAATGTCTCAAACTGGATATATGACATCGATTGTTTTTTTAATGACAATTCAAGTTGTTATTGACTATTTTTAAAGTGCACATCAAGTTACACATAATCGCCAAATTCCATATTTTTATCTCTTTATTTATTATCAAGAGTCAATAATTATTCCGTTTTAAATTTGTCTAAACAACTTTTGTTCACTTTAATTAAAAATCATTCAACAAAGAAGGTAATTTCGGAGTTATTTTGAATTTTTACATCACTTTCAATCAATATTTTAGATATTTCTAGTCTAAGCAACGATGGCAATAAATCATATTTAAATACTAAATTTGAGGAAGCGATCACTACAAATAAAATTTCATTACGACGTGGTGTAATACAAGGTGATGTCATATCAGCCAAACTCTTTACACTTATACTCGAATGGGTATGTTTTTAGATACCTAGAATAGGATAAGAACTACCTTAATGACTTAAGATTTGCAGATGACGTAGCTTCAATTGCAGATAACAGCAGAGACTTGAACGAAATGTTGCAGCAACTAAATGAAACCTCAACGAAAATAGGTTTAAAAATTAACTCCACTAAAACCAAAATAATGAGTCCTGAAAACGTTGATATAACACTTGATAATCATCT